>JAJJWX010005175.1:0-311941 GCA_023529315.1 Papaver bracteatum | reverse complement strand
GGAGACATAAAGAATTTAGAAGACAGATTTGTTTTCACAACTGTGAATAGATTGATTTCATTCAATGCTATATATAGTTACAACTTTCAGTAGGGTTTACAAGAATTCTGGAAGACTAAGTAAGCTAACTAAGTAAACTACAATCCTGGACGACTTAGACTTTGTTGTTACAATACGATAAAATAGGAAGACTATAATATATGGTTACATAATTGATGATACGAATATGTGTCACATATATCGTTAATACCCCCCTCAAGTTGGAGCTAGAGAGATAGAACGAATGCCCAACTTGCTAACCAGATGCTGGAATTTTCGCACTCCTAAGGGCTTTGTAAATATGTCGGCAAGCTGATCTGCTGATGGAAGATGTTTGGGCAGAATCAAACCATTGAGCAATTTCTCACGAACAAAATAGCAATCTATTTCAATGTGCTTAGTTCTTTCATGAAAGACAGGATTTTGAGCAATATGAATTGCCGCCTGACTATCACAAGAAACAATGATAGGGAGAGTACACGGAATATGTAAATCCCGAAAAAGATATTTGAGCCATTGTAATTCAGCTGTTAAATTTGCAAGAGCACGATATTCAGCTTCAGCTGATGACCGAGCAATTGTTGGCTGCTTCTTGGATTTCCATGAAATTGGGTTATCACCAATTGTAACGAAATAACCAGTAGTAGAACGTCGAGTCATAGGACACCCTGCCCAATCCGAGTCAGTATATCCTCTGAGAAGCAGGGGACTAGAAGAAGACAAGAATATTCCATGGCCAATTGTGCCTTTTAAGTATCTTAGCACATGATGAGCAGCATTAAGATGTGTTGTATGAGGAGTTTGCATGAATTGATTCAGATAATTCACATCATACGTGATATCTGGTCGTGTGACTTTAAGATACAGTAGCCGTCCAATCAATCGACGATAAATAGAAGGATCCGGCAAAGGTTTGCCGTCTTGAGCACATAATTTCAGGTGTGCATCCATAGGAAAGGATGAAACTCGTGCACCTGTGAGACCAGAGTCTTCAAGTATATCTAATGTATACTTACGTTGACAAAGAAAAATTCCTGATGAAGATTTAGAAACTTCTATGCCCAAAAAATATTGCAATTTACCCAAGTCTTTGATGCAGAAATGAGATGCAAGGCGTGCTTTAAGAGAGGTAATGAAATCGTTATCAGTACCAGTTATGATTATATCATCCACATATACAAGGACAAAAATTTAAATGCTTCCTTGATGATATGTGAAGAGAGAATTATCACAAAGGGATTTTCGAAAACCTTCGGTGAGCAAGACAGAAGAAAGCTTTGAAAACCACTGTCTGGAGGCTTGTTTAAGGCCATACAAGGATTTGTTAAGTTTAAGAACTTTAGACTGACCTTGTGTACCTAGACCCGGAGGGAGCTTCATATAGATTTCTTCTTCAAGATCTCCCTGAAGAAATGCATTATTAACATCAAGTTGATGTAATGCCCAACCTTTGACAGCTGCAACAGATAATAAGACGCGCATGGTCACTAATTTTGCAACAGGGGAAAAAGTATCATAAAAATAAATTCCTTCTTGCTGAGTATAACCCTTAGCAACAAGACGAGCTTTGTATCGCTCTATAGTTCCATCTGCCTTGAATTTGATTTTGAAGACCCACTTACAACCGATAGCTGTCTTTCCTGGTGGTAAATCAACTAAAATCCAAGTATTATTGGCTTCTAGAGCGATAATTTCTTTGGCCATAGATGCTCTCCACTTGGGACAGAGTTTAGCTTGAGAGTATGTTTTCGGCTCTTCAGAAAGAACCACTGCAGCTAAAAATGCTTTATGAGATGGTGTAAATTTGTCAAAGGACAAATAATCAGTCATAGGATATGCTGAAGTTGTGTTACATCTGGGAAGTCTACATTGATAATCGGTGAGATATGATGGTGGATTCCGAGTTCTAGTGGGTCGTGAGGTTTGCACAACCGGAGATGAAACTGTCTCCTGAGAAGTGAATGAGTCAGAAGCAGTTGGAGTCGATGAGACTGGTTGAGTATGTGAAGCTGTGTGAGATAAATAAATCTCAACTGACGAAGCCGTAGTATCGGCTATAGGAATCTGCGTAAGACTCCCAGACGCATTTGTACTTTGAGAAATAGGAGAAATAGTATCGCATTCGAACTCACGAGCCCGGTCTTTGGAAGAATAGACGAGTGATGTGGCAGTGCCTCGTCAGCTTTCTCCAAATCATGGCTATGTTGATTAGCATGTTGCAGACGATAATCAGGTGACTGTGCAGGTGACGTTGCAGGTGACTGTGTATAGTTATCAGGCAAAGAGGGAGTTAAAATGGAATCATAATAAACGTATTCAGGGGATGAAACAGATGTGTTAGGAGACTGAGTGAAACATTGAGTTGCAGTAGAAAATGGAAACACCGTTTCATGGAAAACAACATCTCTTGATACGTAAATTAGTTTAGTTTCAAGATCATAAACATTGTAACCTTTCTGCCCATAAGGATAACCAACAAAAACACCAGGCTTAGCACGCATATCAAATTTGTGAGATGGACGAGTGTTGCGTCCAAAGCTTAGACAACCAAAAATTCTCAAATTGGAATAGTTTGGAACTGTGGAGAGTAACATCTCATGAGGAGTTTTATGAGACAAGACTGGAGTAGGCATTTTGTTTATTAAATATGCTGCAGTTAGGACACACTCTCCCCAAAAATTCAATGGGAGATTTGATTGAAAACGAAGAGCCCTAGCAACATTCAACAAATGTCTGTGTTTACGTTCGAAAACACTGTTTTGCTGTGGCGTGTAGACACAACTTGTCTGATGAAGTATTCCATTTTGATGAAACCACGATTGAAGTTCATTAGACTTGAACTCTAAACCATTATCAGAACGGAAAGTTTGAAGTTGTGGAATAAGCAATGAGCTTACGCCGGATGATATGGTAGTAATTTTGTGTCCATATTGTTTGAGTGCAAAGTTAAAAAAATATTGCAAGCATTTGAGAGTTTCGGATTTGCTGTGCATTAAGTAAACCCAAGTGCAGCGTGAATAATCATCCACTATTGTGAGAAAATATTTTGCACCAGTGTGAGATGCAATGGAGAAAGGTCCCCAAATATCAACATGAATAAGTTGAAAAATATGAGATGAGAAAGATGTACTTTTATTAAATTTCAACATGGTTTGTTTTGCTAGGGGACAAACAGTACATGAATGATTCAATTGTGAATCAATATAAGCAAAATTTCTAGCTAAAAAACGAAAACAATCCTCACTGGGATGGCCTAAACGGCAATGCCACATATCCATTGGCTGTTTATTTGCATTGAAAGAAAAAACAGAAGGGCGGAAGCTAAAATGGTAGAGGCCAGCAATCCTTCTACCCCATCCAATCTCCTTGTTCGTTTGTAGGTCCTGAAAAATACAAGACTCTTTTGAGAATTTGACACAACAATGTGTTGTATGTGTTAATTGGCTAACTGATAGTAAGTTAAACTTAAAACTTGGGATGTGGAAAACCTCAAGTAACGTAATGGTAGGTGATAAATCAACCTGTCCAATGTGACTCACAGATGTGTATGAACCATCTGGTAATTGTACTTCAATTGGTTTATCAACCAATGCATAAGTGGTAAAGGACGATAAAGAGGAACATATGTGGTGAGTAGCACCACTATCAACAATCCAAATAAGGTTAGAAGAATGATAAACAGATGCCATAGTATTACCTGTGAAGTTTGCAGATGGTGCAATATCGCCATTAGCTGGATCAAGCAACGCAAGGAGACGAGCATATTGCTCAGTAGATATGGACGGAGCAGCCTGAGGAGGTACAACAACAGTTGCCAAAGCTCGAGATTCTGTCCTGGAGTTATCCTTCGGATAACCCACCAACTTCCAACAAATCAACCGTGTATGGCCATGCTTATTACAATGATCACAAAAGGGGCATTGACGCTTGTTATTACCGCTGCTGGAAGCATTGTTGGTGTTGATAAAGGATCGATTGTTGGAACTGTTCCTGGTGTCTGGACGACTGACATTCAAAGATGCGGAATCCACAGTATGCACCATCAAGGAATTAAGGCCTTGTTGTTCTTCCTCCTGACGAACAAGGTTATACAACTTCGCAGCAGAGGGCAAGGGTTCAGTGACAAGAAGTTGACTCCTCAAGCTGGAAAAACGGTTATGAAGTCCCTGCAAGAATTCCATTGCACGATCTTGATCTGTTTGTTCAATATGAGTCTTACCTGCATGACAGATGCATTTAGTTGGAGGACGAAAGGAGTCCCACTGATCCCAAAGAGTTTTTAGTTGAGTGAAATACTGAGCAACAGTATTGTTGTCTTGCTGCAGATTCGAAATCCCTTGCTTGATGGCATATAGCTTTGTTGCATTGGATTGAGAAAAACGACTCTTCAGATTCATCCACATCTCATGTGCCGTGTCGAAAGACATGATTGTACGACCAATTTCTGGCTCACAAGAGTTGCATACCCAGCTGCCAACAAGATCATCACAGCGCTGCCAATAAGGGATATCTGCTGGTTCCGTTGGTTTTTCAATCAGACCATCTATATAACCTGTCTTTGCTTTCGCACTCAAAGCTTTGCGCATCCCACGTACCCAAGTGCCATAGTTATCACCTGAAAGAACTGGTTGGTAAAGAACAATAGTAGGATTTTCAGCTGGATGAACATAGTATGGACTATCAGGTTGAAGATGTGGATTTTCATCAACAGTGCGTTTTCCTTTGGTTGATGTTTCTGGAGATTTGGAAGGTGGAGTGTTCTCACTGTCTTCCATTGATAGAAGAATTGGATGTGAGTAGGGTGTTTGATTTAACCTGGAATGGTTTTAGGGTTTTGGATCTAACCTAGCACGATGGTACCATAAAGAATTTAGAAGACAGATTTGATTGATTTCATTCAATGCTATATATAGTTACAACTTTCAGTAGGGTTTACAAGAATTCTGGAAGACTAAGTAAGCTAACTAAGTAAACTACAATCCTGGACGACTTAGACTTTGTTGTTACAATACGATAAAATAGGAAGACTAGAATATATGGTTACATAATTGATGGTACGAATATGTGTCACATATATCGTTAATAAGACAGGGATGGGAAAGCATCATCGATTACTCACCACCATACATATAAAAATAAAAATCAGTCAGACCCAATTGAATTTCTTTTCTTTTCTTTTCTTTTCCTGATTTTGAAATCCAACTTTGATCATCATGTATAGTCAACTTAAAGCAGTCTTAAAGAATATCACATGCACACAGGAGAGGAAGAGAAAAGACAAGGGATGCGGGGCACACGTACCCACCGATCTGACCCCTATCAACCAGGTACTGAGTCGGTTATCCAATTTGGAACTTGGGGCGATTTAATTCTCTCCCAGCCAGGATAGATCCTAACAGCTCAGCCATGGTGCAAATCGTATTTACGATGCCTACCCCTATTTAAAAAATCAAAAGAGACAGCTCACTGGCTTTAGTGGTTGGTTCTCGTGGTTCCACGCCTTGACCAAATACCACCAACTAATCAATTACAGTAACAACTATGGTTAGTTCGCACTCTGCATCATATGGCGGCTCGTAGGAGCGCATGCATGGTTAGTTTCCAATTGCACTAATACGGTGACGTAAGGGGATTCTCTCTTTTCTGACTCCAAGAATAAGTCAGACCCAAATCTATCTATTTCGTTAATCATTATTAATGTCTCCATCAAACACAAATACCAAGTTGGAAAAAGTTTCATCTCACCGGCAAGCTGGAATGCGAACATAATAGCTTAAGTAAGGCAGCAATGTGCATGCATAAATAATTAAAAAAATCCACCGACTCTAGTTACCACTGACTATTCGTTTCACCGTCTCAATGGCCAAGGAAAGAGTATTACCACTGTTGTTGTTTGATTATTCCTTACGATAATCACATGACCAGACTTTGTTAGTATCACAATTTTAATCGAAAGAGAAGTACTCCCTCCGTCCCTATTATATAGGCGGAGTTTAGAAATTTTCTAGTCCCATTAGATGTTGTTTGATTTTTTTTCCATATGCCCCTATTAATGATGCAATCACAATTTAGTTTACATGTGAGATAGAGATAAATAAAATAATATTTGTATTGGAACAAGGGAAGGAAAAATTAGGAAAGTAAGAAGAAATTTATGAAAACTAAAAAATTTCTTATTCTAAGAGAATACTACTTCTCCGCCTATATAATAGGGACGGAGGAAGTAAATTATTTCTCCACGTCGAAATTAGCTTGGAAATTGAATAGAGGAGTCAGTCAATGAGTTAGATAAGCATATATATATATATATATATATACTGTTTTGCAGCCGTTGGAAAAGGTGTGCGATGATAGTTCCAAAGAGAACTGGTTAATGGAGTTACCAAGAGGAAAGCAAACATACATGACACCATTAGTTAATTGTCATTTGGCATCATAGACTAACATTCATAGAATAGAGCAAAACAGAAGAGAACGATAAAAATACAAAGTTGTGAGTCGGTATGGCAAATAAAATTATCTAATTATCATTTGGCATCATGTAATTGTCATTCATCACTAAATACGATCTCCAACGCCGGGTTGTTATCTATCTTATAGTGGGTTGGTTGGTTATATCGCTTTCCATTTTTCATCATCAAAAACAAATGAAAAAAAGTGTGACAAGTAGTTTACTGGAATTAATATCATTTCTTCAAATGAGACCATTGCGTGCGTTTGCGTCCATTTATATCTGAGAAAGTATTAAGAATGTAATGTAATAATATTACAGGTAAACAATTGATTATTTACGGACAATGTTTATGACATTTTGCTGGTATTTATTTTTCTTTTTGTTTGTGGTTTTGTTGGTTTCATTGATGCAACAGTGGTAGTTTTTCTTTAGCTTTGGGTGGTTGCTTTTTAGTCTTCGCTGTCTAGTTTGGTCGGTTTTGTGTTCAGTTCATATATCATGTACTACATTTTCACCTTTCAATAAACGTTTAATTTACCGATCAATTTTTTTTTTGATTAGTTACGAACAAGGATTAAGGGAGTATTTATTACACTAATTACAGAACTTAGTCAAGTCAATATTAATTGACTTGACTATACAGAACATACTCTGATATACCCCTTCAATCTGACAGAGTAACAAACTGATAACAGATTGAAAGAAAGTAAGACAGACACTCAACAAGAGTCAGTCTGCAAACCTAAAAAACAAATGCTCAGCAAGAGCCTAGAAAACATCAGACAAGAACATGACAGATGCTCAACAAGAGACAATCTGATCAAAGAAGAAGTACCAAAGCTGTAACTGAACTGACTGCAGCATTTAAATTTTGTAACTGAATAGCAGATGCTCAACAAGAGCCAAACTGAACAAAAGAAGTAAAGTTTAATCTGTAGTTGAACTAACTGCAGCTTTAGATTTTGTAACTAGACTGACTGTAGCTTTAGACTGCACTATCCTTTGAAGTAGCCTGGAAAATGTTGGATAACAAAGCCCCTTGGTCATGACATCAGCTAACTGCTCCTCTGTTACTACATGACTAACAAGAATAATTTCATCTTCAACCAGTTCTATGACAGTATGGTAGTCTATCTCCATATGTTTGGTCTTGGCATGGAAGACTGGATTCGAAGCTAAGCAAATTGCACTATTATTATCACACAATAACTGCAGAGGATATGCAACTGAAACATTCAATTCTATTAGTAAGTATGTAAGAAATTGCAACTCAACAGTATCCACAGTTAGACACTTATACTCAACTTCAGCTAAACTCCTTGAAACAGTTGGTTGCTTCTTTGAAGACCAAGAAACAACAGAATCACCCATAAACACCACATAACCAGAAGTGGATCTTCTTGTGTCTGGAAAACCAGCCCAGTCAGAATCAGTATATGCATTTAAAGTATGAATATTACCTCTTTTTAAAGTTATCCTAGTACCCAAAGAACCTTTCAAATATCTTAAAATTCTTTTCACAAGAAGGAAATGCTGATCAGTTGGAGCATGCATAAACTGAGACACATAATTAACAGCAAAGCAGATGCCAGGCCTTGTATGTGTAAGATGTTGTAAACCACCAACAATTGTCCTATAAGCTAGAGGATCACAAAGTAAAACTCTATCACTAATAGAACACCTTTTTCCCTTTGTAACAGGAGTGCCACAAGGCTTGCAATCCAACATTTTTGTCTTCGTAAGAAGTTCTAAAGTATATTTATGTTGAGTTAAGAAGATAGCATCAGAGAACCTAGTGGCTTTAATTCCAAGAAATAAACTTAAATCCCCTAAATCCTTCACAGCAAACTTCTTACTCAAAGCTTGTATGAACTTATTAATAAGCACATCCGAACTGCATGTTAAAAGTATATCATCCACATATAGCAATAATACTAACATATCTGACTATGTGATGTACATAAACATGGAGTGGTCATTCTTTGACTTAGTAAAACCATACTGAAGAATAAAAGAATTGAATCTATGAAACCAAGCCCTTGGTGCTTGTTTTAAACCATATAGAGACTTCTTTAATTTACAAACATGATTTGGAAATTCTGGATTAGTAACCCTAGTGGATGTTTCATATAGACATTCTATGCTAAGTGACCATGCATAAATGCATTTGATATATCAAGTTGTCTAATTGACCAATTATGATTCACTGCTAAGTTTAAAACAACTCTCACAGTTGTAGATTTAACAACTGGGCTAAAAGTCTCTCCAAAGTCCACTCCTTCTTGTTGATTATATCCTTGACCTACTAGACTTGAGTTTATCAATATTTCCATCAGACTTTAATTTGACCTTATATAACTATTTACAACCAAGAATATTCATGTGTGATTCAGGTAAAACATAAGTCCAAGTCTCATTTAGCATAAGAGCATCATTCTCCTCTCTCATAGAAACCATCCATTCAGGTATTTGACTAGCTTCCCTAAAGTTTTTAGGCTCAGAGATAGTGGTTAACATACTTGTAAAAGAAGGAGAAATAGGATGTTTAACTGAATGATGAAGAATAAAATCAGAAAATTGTTTAGGTTTAGAAATACCCTGCATTGATCTTGTAATTATAGAAGAGGTAGGAACTGAAGTAGTTGGAAGTAAATCAAAGGAAGAAGAATCAACAATGTCATTCACAGATGGAGATTGAAGTAAATCATAATTGGAAGTTGATATGTCAAGTGAAGAAGAAGTAGGATTATAACAGAAATTACATTCATCAAAAATCACATGTCTAGATATGTGTAGCTTATGAGATACATGATCAAAATATTTGTATCCTTTATGTAATGGATTATAACAAATGAATATGCATTTAACATATTTTGGTGACAATTTGTCAGCTCTATAATGGCCAAGAAAAGGAAAACAAACAGACCCAAAAACTCTTAAAAAGGAATAATCTGGAGTCTTTTGAAATAAGACTTCATAAGTAGATTTCATGGACAAAACAGGAATATGAGTTCTATTAATGAGATATGTAGCTATAAGAAAAACATCATACCAGAAAATTTTAGGAGTTGAAGAATGAAACAAAAGGGTATTACCCATTTCTATAATATGCCTGTGTTTTCTTTCAGCTAGGCCATTTTTCTCAAGTGTATTGGGACAGGACAATCTAAGATGAATGCCATTTGAATCAAGAAACAGTTTGAAAGAACCTTTAGTAAGTTCACAGGCATTATCTTTTTGAAAAAACAAAATCTTTGTAGAAAATAAGTTTTCAGTAAGAGATTTGAAATGAGTAAAGCAATGAATAGCATCAGTTTTGAGTTTCATAGGATAAATCCGGTGAAATCTACTGGCATCATCTACAAAAAGAATGTAATATCTAAAACCAACATGAGAAATGGTAGGAGAGGGTCCCCAAACATCACAATGAATGAGATCTAATGGTTTAGATTCATGAGAAGGAGAAAGATGAAAATGTAACTTTTTACTTTTAACAATTTGACATGGATGACAAAGTGGAGTTTCATGATCAGAATTCAAAGTAATAACTTTTGTAGAATGCAAATGTTGAATAATTTTCTTAGAAGGATGTCCTAATCTATTGTGCCATAAAGATGAATAAGCAATAATTGAGGAATAAGAAGTGAACAAAGAAGCCTTATTGACGGGAATATGTGAGAGAGGATACAAGTTATTCCGGTGTTTTGTAAATATTAGATGTTCATTCACAACTAAAGGATTGCCAAAGTGGTTATTTTTTTAACTTAGTATGCAAGAGCGAATAACTTCGAAACTCTCTGGTTTTATTGTTTTTACTTATTTTTTACCTAATCTCAGGCGTCGAACTCATTTATTTAGCTTTAGAGTGTGATACTGCCACAAATGAGGCACCATGTTCTTCTACTAGCAAAGAGAGCAACATATTTTGGTTTGTCTAATCCTTTTCTCTATGAAAAGATCATTCGAAGGAGCCAACCGTAATCAAAGTCGACTTTTTCCACTAAAATCCCCATTAACGTTAAACATAATTAGTGATAACTTGTTTCATCAAAATCCCTTAAGACAAGGGATGCATGATTTTAAGTACTCGAGAAAATTTTGAATACTTAAAAAAAAAATCATTCTGAAGAGCCAACGGTACAACAAATTGGTCATCTTCACTGAAATTTAATTGTTAAGAGCAAATTTTCTTCAAGTGTTCGAGTGAAAAATCATACTCAGTTAAGAAAGATTCCATTCATTGTTTTCATAGCCAATACGATCCCTAACCATATTAAACTATTGCATAACAAGGTTAAAAACAAGTATATAAACACTAGAAATGACAATAGTAATTTCATTGAGTCATAAACACGGACTGTTAGTTATTTCAAAGGTTGTGACTCTAGTGAAAATGTAACCCACGCCATAATCGATTTTCATATTTTGAAAATCCTTTTACATACTGAGTTGTGAACTATATATATTCTTTACATTTTTATACTATCTTAAAACTAAGAACAATAAAGTGCATATAGGAATGAATGTTGATGTAAATGCAATATTCATTAAAGTCCAATGAAACAACCTGATGAGAGGGAAAGATTAGTGGAAACATGTTCATCGAGGAACAAAGGTGTGGAAAATTGGTTAAATGGATACCACATAAATGAGGTACTCATATCGAACCTCATCTGAATGTAGTTCCTTTTCCCCAAAGTTTTTTTTTTCCAACACGACTCGTACAATACTGTTAAATGACTTTTGCATTTTCTTTGCTCCGACACGACTAGTACACTTACTGTTTACAATTCGTACATCAATACTTTTCTATTCGGTGGTGCTTATATAAAAAATCGTAAATGCTATTTGTCTCCCTAATCTCCACCTCCCTATTCACCTCCCTACAATCTAAACCCCATATAAGGGGAATGGTGAACCCTACCTAATCCTGAATGTGGATATCGATATGAATGTGAGTCTTAGATTATAGAGAGGTGATTAGGGAGGTGGAGATTAGGGAGCAAAATAGCACTGCCGAAAAAAGAAAAAGAAAACATCCAACTAGCCAAGGTGGACACTTGTGAACCATAAGAGAATCTCCAATACTAGAGGTCAAAGTCATCCTTTGTGGAGGTCTTATTTATACCTTTTAGTTGTGGGTCACTTGCTACATGACAAAAATATATATAAAGATAACACCCTCCACCTAAATTCCATTTCAAATCCTTAGGGTCTTATCTAACTCTTTTTATTTTATTTAAATTTAGAGACAAAAGATGATGTGGACTTATGACCCAAGGTCTTGAAGAAAGTCTTATTTAGACTTTTTCTTTTTGAAAAAGCGGGGGTCTAACAAACTCACCCAATATTTCAATTAGCAATCTGTATGGACAACTCCAAGTTGTTTTCTAGAGAATCAACTAGACTCAATCAATAGAAAATACTCAAGGAGTTATTATCTCAATCTCTCGATTTGATTTACTCAAGCAAATATGATTTGCGAGTCTAATCAAAGAGAGATAACTTGGATGGTACCAAAAACCAATATCCAAGTGTCAATCGATTTAAATCAACAACCAATAAGGTCGGATATTCTAATCGATTGAACAATGCACAACCTGTATTATTTCAATTATATAACAAAATATAATGCAGAATAGAAATAACACAGACACCAGAATTTTGTTAACGAGGAAACAACAAATGCAGAAAAACCCCGGGACCTAGTCCAGATTAAACATACACTGTATTAAGCCGCTACAGACACTAGCCTACTCCAAATTAACTTCGGTCTGGACTGTAGTTGAACCCCAATCAATCTCACACTGATCCAAGGTACAGTTATGCTCCTACTCCTCTGATCCCAGCAGGATACTGCGCACTTGATTCCCTTAGATGATCTCACCCACAACCAAGAGCTGCTGCGACCCAAAGTCGAAGACTTTAGGAAACAAATATGTCTCACACAGAAAAGTCTACAAGATAGATAAATTCGTCTCCCACGAATAAACCTATGAGTTTTGTTCCGTCTTTAGATAAATCAAGGTGAACATGAACCAATCAATAAAACCAGACTTATATTCTCGAAGAATAGCTCAGTTTTATCAATTACCTCACAATAGTCTTAATCGACGCATCGAAAAAACATATTGTGAAATCACAAACGATGAGACGAAGATGTTTGTGATTACTTTTATATCTTTCCTATCGGAGATACAAATCTCAAGCCAATTATCATAATTGTACTCGTACGATAGAAAGATCAAGATCATATCACACAACTACAAGAAAAGTAGTATCGGTCTGGCTTCACAATCCCAATGAAGTCTTTAAGTTGTTAACCTGGTTTTATAAGAAGAAAACCAAAGGTTAAAGGAGAATCGACTCAAGCTTAGCAAACTAGTATCACACAGAATGTGTGGGGATTATATTTCCCAGTTGCTAGAGTTCTCCCTTATATAGTCTTTCAAATCAGGGTTTGCAATCAATGTTAGATTAGTAACAAAGCATTCAATATTCACCGTTCGATGAAAACCTGATTAGATACAAGCTAATATCTCTCAACCGTTAGATCGAAACCTTAGCTTGTCATACACACATGTACTTGATTATTTGGGTTTGTGTAACCGTACCCAAACATGTACAATAGTTGGTTCAATATTAGTCAACCAAATGGTTAGCCAAATGTTAACTTTCATATCAACCATATTCTTCTTCACCATAACTAGTCCAAATGACTCAAATGAACTTGTTACAGAGTTGTTCAATTGCTATGAGATCTTATATACTACACAAGACACAATTGAAGCAAAAACGATGTGATTCACTCGAATCAATTCATGAACTATAAATCCACGGTTTGCAATATCATTCCTAAGATAATTTTAAATAAGTTCATAAACATCGTTTTTAGACATAACCACTCAAGTTCGCGGACTCACATAACCGGTTGGAGTTCACAAACTCCAGCAGAAATTCTCGGGTTCGAGAACTTCCATCAGTTCGCGGACTGAATCCGAGCTACAACTCCAACATAAATTCTTGGGTTCGAGAACTATGCACGTTCGCGGACTGGGTTGACTGCTCAAGTTCCGGTTTTCACTTGATCAACAAAGTTCGCAAACTTAGGTTTAAGTGCTAAGGAATTATACATATATGTGTTACCACAACAATGTTTATATCCCCCAATATTGTCTAAACTCTCATTTCAATCATTGAAACATTCTCAGAGGACGTCATATAGTTGTTATTCACAAACTAGTTTTCGTCAGAAAAATTTCCAAAGTGATTGAAACATAACATGACTTTCGTCACTAGGCAAAGATGAACTTGGCTAAAGCGAAAGCTTTACCAACACACATTCCGAGAAATATATAACCGAGATATACTCAGCTCGAAATGTCACTTGTGCATATCTTTAGTCTATATAGTAAAACGACTTTTGTCTCAAGATAGGAGATAGAGTAGATAGACTTTTGAGTGATAGATAAGTTCAAGTCTCCATATACCTTTTAGTCGATGAAGATCCACTAGTTCCTTGAGTAGTCCTTAGTCTTGTATGATGATTTCCATGGAGTTCTTGAGCTCAAATACACTTTCTATCCTAGTCCGAGACCTTAGCTATAGTAGACTAGAAATCAAGACTTTATAGTTTTGATCACTAACATTGACAAACATGCTTGAGATAGCAACACATGCGAGTTTGACCGAGCAGTGCTCTAACAATGTCCATCTTTTTCAATTTTAGTGGAAAAACTATTAATACATATGAAATACAAAAAAATATATAAATAAACTTTGTAGCTCCTATTCCACATGTCTAATCATCAACAATACTCGAAATCTTCATCACTTCCAAGTAGTCCAATGATCCCAAAGGTTTTATGTTTAGTATCATCGTTGTTGAAAATCCGTAGCTATAACAATGAGAAAAGCATTGGTTCTCAATCATTATTATACAATGTCATAGTATTATTACACAACGTCAAAGTCCAATTGCATCACAACTTCAACAACAATACTATGGTGATACTTCACTCCCCCTTAGTCAATACTCCATATCAAATGGAAACCACTCCCCCTTACATAATGATCCAAAAACCATATGTATTTATAGTGTGAACTACAATTAGTTCTCCCCCTTTTTGTCAATAAAATTGGCAAAGGTACAAGAATAGGATCCTAATGAAATTTCCGTAAGATTTCATGACCAAAGGTAAATGTATATCATAATGTTTAGATGCAATCATAAAGCCGAAGATAAATGCATTCATCAAGGAGTTTATAAAGACGCAAGATAACCCCTATAAGATTCCACAGCCGCAGTCCCCACAAAGATTTGGCAATTAAGCAAAAGTTTAAAAGAACTCTCCCCCATAATATGTCATTCCCTAGGGAACAACAAGAGCGACCTTAATTTCAAAAGAAAAGAAGGATTTCTTTAGACTCAACAAATTACATACAAGTATGAATTTTGAATCCAACAAGAAATATTCAATCAAATTAACCAAAGCGAACCACGATTAATTTGACTAAATATGCTCAACACAAGAAAACTTATGAAGACTTATCAATTAGATTAATCACAAGAAGACTTGCAAAAAATCTAATTGTCATACACAACCAAACTAATTACAAAAGTAATCAATTTAATTGGCCATACTCGACATAAAAAAATATATGGAGAAATGACTAAGTTAATCATGAAAAACTAACCCAGACAAAGAGATGCTCAACAAAAGAAATTTATGGAGTGCTAACTAAATAATCACACAAGATGATTGATTTAGTTCATTTGGGCTCAACATAAGAGATTATGAAACCCCGACTAAGATTATCATAGGATATGACAACCTTAACCTTTCATGTACTCAACATAAGTAAACTTATGGAATAAAAACTAAATAAACACACAAGTTGATTAATTTAGTTCTTAATGCTCAACGTCTAGCATCTCATGGAACAACCAACCATGTCAATAAGAAATCGACTTAGTCATATCGTGCTCAACATAAGGCACACAATGGATCCTTCACGGTAATACATAATAATATGGATCAATAAAGCTTTATATTGTGGATAACACAAGGATTCATTCTATCTTTCTATCACCATTTGCACAATGACATACAATAGATATAATCCTTGAATCACAAAATATTTTAACCTATCATACATCAATAATTGACAATATAGGCTTAACTTTTGTGTTTGTCAAAAGTCCATTCATCCTTTTATCAATATTTGCATATCAATTCACGAATGACTTTACTTTTGACAAATTATGGGACAATCAAATTCACGGACGTAAACATACATATCCCATCAAAATATTGCAATATATAAAACCATAAAGATTAATATTGCAACCATCATCTTCCAAACAAGTTTAGAATTAAAACCAATAAATCTAAAAACAAGAAGAAGATGAAAACATTGGATATAGCTATGTGTAATCACAATGATGGCTATTCCAAAACACTTGTTATATTCTTCTAAACAAAAGAGAAACAATAGAAGATTTACTAGACATTAATACCTTTGAAGAATTCATTATCGTCCCTGAACTCCTTGTCGTCAACAGCCATGGGAACTTAAGGTTCATTAAGGAAGGAGTTTATATCGATGAACCTTCTTGGTTGCTGTTGTCGAACCAGGGCCTTCTGAATCTCATGAGTCTTATACACAAAAGACTTTATTTGTTGAATCTCCTTTCGCAGGTCCTTCAACACTTCAAGAACATCAGAAAACTTCTGAGAATTTAAAGGAAAAGCTCTTGGCTTACTCATATTCCTTTTTTTTTCTTTTCAAGGTTGGAGGCAATGGAGATTTTTATTTTTTCTTCATGATTGATGGCTTAACAATCGCATTACCTACTTTTTCATCGGAATATATCATTCTTGGAGCGTCCATGAATGTATGGGTTTGTGAGAGGAATTCACAATTAGCTCAACAAGTAGTCTTGAGATAAAAAGAGGTTTCAGAGAAGGAAAAAGGAACGTAGGGTCGAAACCTAAAATAGGTTCATAAACGATCAACTCTTATCCCTATAAAGAGTAAAGTTGTCGATAATAACCTTTATTTTTGTTTGATTGACAAAAATAAAACTAATAAAAGAATCAAAACTTTTCATAAAGCCTGAGAGGTACAAAACATTGTCTCTTTTGATCAGGCACATGAGACAATATTTAAGAATAACACAATCAGGTTGCGTTGTGGTGAACTACAATTTTTCCACCAATTTCCTCTTATGGAACATCCACAAACTTCTGTCTATCAAAACAGTTTGACCATACTTTCTTTTCAAATAATCTTGATTTTTCCTTGGAAAATAACCTCTTAGACGAAGATAAAATCTTACATACCTCTGGGATCTTCTGAGCAAGTTTAAGCTTTATTTTGCTAGATGATTTGCTCTTCGTTGAAGTTTGTTGACGTGTCTTTGCTTGTGTTTGAAATTGTAACACTTTAAGACTTTATGACCTTTTAATGAACAATACGAGCACGTCACACTTGGATAGTAATCAGGTTTTTGAAATGTGCAAGCAGCTAGGCACATAGTGAATCCTGAAAAATTATAAATAGAGTTTCCAAGAAAAGGGTCAACGTTTTCTTCCAGAATGGTTGGATTATCTTCTAAAAGAATATCAAAATTGATATGTGTATTGCTACAATTATCAAAATAAATATTTTCACCAAGAAGTGCAACACTTTATTTCCCATCTTCATTAGAGTCGTAGCTGTCAGACATTTCATCAAGAGTTGCTGTAAGACCTTTGTTCCCAGTGTATTTTCTACGATTTGGACACTCGTTTGCAAAATGACCAAATACCTTACACTTAAAGCACTGAGGCATATCCTCATCATCAATTTCATCAATATCCCTGTTTTTAATTAGGAGGAACACGATTATGAGGTTTGACTGATGCCTTAGGCTTATCTCTGGAGAACTGTTTACTTCTCTTCATCAGAAGATCCATAAATTGTCTTGTGATCATCGAGACTGATTTGTCAAGATCTTCATCTGATGAATCTGTCTCAGAGTGATCATCTTCAGATATATACACTTTTTTACTTTTATCAAGTAATTTAGTGTCCTTTAGTGCTTTGAACGCAATATCCTTAGATTTGGATGAATATTCATGATCAAAGATCTTAAGCTTTCCAACCAGCGTATTCTAGAAAGATTATCTAGGTTATTTCCCTCAACGATGGCATGATTCTTAGAATCGTATCTAGATGGAAGCGATTTGAGAATTTTCATCACAATGTCCTTTTCAGGAATAGTCTTACCCAATGCAAAAGATGCATTAACAATTTCAGAGACTTTGTGATCAAACTCATCAAATGTTTCTTCATCTGCCATACGAAGTTTTTCCTAATCGGAACTGAGGTTTTGAAGCCTAGCTTCCTTTTCACTGGTGTTTTCCTTCAAATAAGGTTGCTAATATATCCCAAGCTTCTTGTGACTTAGTGCAACTAGACACATGGTGCTGAAGATTCGGGGTAATGGCATGTATTATTGCATTCAAACCGTCGGAGTTTTGCTTTGCAGCAAGAACCTCTGCATGAGTGTATTCCGCAATATTCTTTGGAACATTTACATCTCCAACTGCCTCAATGGGAGCATTATAGCCATTAACAACATATACCCATGATTGGAAATCACGTGCTTGAAGAAAAGCGCGCGTAGAAATTTTCCACCATAAGTAATTAGTGCCATTGAAGACTGGTGGTACGTTTATTGAGATATCACCTCTATCCATAGAGTCGGATGGCTACAAACATAGACTTGTAAGGTCTTGAACGTGTTTGCCTGCTCTGATACTAATTGAAAAAGCGAGGGTCTAACAACCTCACCCTATATTTCGATTATAAATCTATATGGACAACTCCGAGTTGTTTTCTAGAGAATCAACTAGACTCAATCAATAAAAAATACTCAAGGAGTATTATCTCAATCTCTCGATTTGATTTACTCAAGAAAATATGATTTGCGAGTCAAATCAAAGAGATATAACTTGGATGGTACCAAAGACCAATATCCAAGTGTCAATCGATTTAAATCAACAACCAATAAGGTCGGATATTCTAATCGATTGAACAACGCACAACCTGTATTATTTTAATTATATTACAAAATATAATGCAGAATAGACATAACACAGACACCAGAATTTTGTTAACGAGGAAACCGCAAATGCATGAAAATCTAGGGACCTATTCCGATTAAACATACACTGTATTAAACCGCTAGAGACACTAGCCTACTCCAAATTAACTTCGGTCTGGACTGTAGTTGAACCAAAATTAATCTCACAATGATCCAAGATACAGTTATGCTCCTACGCCTCTGATCTCAGCAGGATACTGCGCACTTTATTCCCTTAGCTGATCTCACCCACAACCAAGAGTTGCTACGACCCAAAGTTGAAGACTTTAGCAAACAAATATGTCTCACACAGAAAAGTCTACAAGATAGATAAATTCGTCTCCCACGAAAAAACCTATGAGTTTTGTTCCGTCTTTTGATAAATCAAGGTGAACAGGAACCAATCAATAAAACTAGACTTATATTCCCGAAGAACAGCTCAATTTTATCAATCACCTCACAATAAACTTAATCGACGTAACGAAGAAGATTATTGAGGAATCACAAACAATGAGACGAAGATGTTTGTGACTACTTTTATCTTGCCTATCGGAGATAGAAATCTCAAGCAAATTATTACAATTGTACTCGTATGATAGAAGCAGCAAGATCAGATCACACAACTACAAGAAAAGTAGTATCGGTCTGGCTTTACAATCCCAGTGAAGTCTTTAAGTCGTTAACCTGGTTTTAGAACAAGAATACCAAAGGTTAAATGAGAATCGACTCTATCTTAGAAAACTAGTATCACAAAAAATATGTGGGGATTAGGTTTCCCAATTGCTAGAGTTATCCCTTATATAGTCTTTCAAATCAAGGTTTGCAATCAATGTTAGCTTAGTAACAAAGCATTCAATATTCACCATTAGATGAAAACCTGATTAGATACAAGCTAATATCTCTCAACCGTTAGATCGAAAACTTAGCTTGTGATACACACATGTACTTGAAGATTTGGGTTTGTATAACCATGCCCAAATGTGTACAATAGTTGGTTCAATATTAGTCAACCAAATGGTTAGCCAAATGTTAACTTTCATATCAACCATATTCTTCTTCACCATAACTAGTCCAAATGACTCAAATGAACTTGTTAGAGAGTTGTTAAATTTCTATGAGATCTTATATACTACACAAGACACAATTGAAGCAAAAACGATATGATTCACTTCAATCGATTCATGAACTATAAAGCCACGGTTTTCAATAGCATTCCTTAGATAATTTAAATAAGTTCATAAACATCGTTTTTAGACATAACCACTTAAGTTCGCGGATTGGGTTCGTGGACTCACATAACCGGTTGGAGTTCACAAACTCCATAAAAAAATCTCAGGTTCAAGAACTTCCGTCAGTTCGTGGACTGAAACCGAGCTACAAGTCCAGCAGAAATTATCGGGTTCAATAAATGTGCACGTTCGCGGACTGCGTTTGTGGACTGAGTTGACTGCTCAAGTTCCGGTTTTCACTTAATCAACAAAGTTCGCAAACTTAGGTTCAAGTGTTAAGGACTTATACATATATATGTTACCACAACAATGTTTATATCCCCCAATGGTTATATTGTCTAAACTCTCATTTCAATCATTGAAACATTCATAGAGGACGTCATATAGTTGTTATTTACAAACTAGTTTTCGTCAGAGCAATTTCCAAAGTGATTGAAACATAACATGACTTTCGTCACTAGGAAAAGATGAACTTGTCTAAAGCGAAAGCTTTACCAACACACATTCCGAGAAATAGATAAGCGAGATATACTTAGCTCGAAATGTCACATGTGAATATCTTTAGTCTATATAGTAAAACGAATTTTGTCTCAAGATAGGAGATAGAGTAGATAGATTTTTGAGTGATAGATAAGTTCAAGTCTCCACATACCTTTTAGTCGATGAAGATTCACTATTTCCTTGAGTAGTCCTTCGTATTGTATGATGATTTCCATGGAGTTCTTGAGCTCAACTACACTTTCTATCCTAGTCCGATACCTTAGATATAGTAGACTAGAAATCAAGACTTTATAGTTTTGATCACTAACATTGACAAACATGCTTGAGATAGCAACGCATGCGAGTTTGACCGAGCAGTGCTCTAACACTTTTACCCCCACTTTAGCAATGTCATCTTTTTCTATGACCCTCACCTTTGCATTGGAGATGAAACTTTTGTAAGAAAGGTCTTAAATCCTAGGTGTCATACTAATTTAAGACATTTACCCCTTGCATTGGAGATGCTCTAACAATTCTTTTCTCTATTGAACAACCGAGTTAGTGGATTGAACTGCGAATTATTTATTTTCAATGAAAACATAATTGTTTTGCCGCATTTGAGTGAGATAGGTCTCACAAAATAATGCAGCAATGTAGTTGAGTGATGCTAGCAATTATTTGTTAGGAAAAGGGTAAAGTTATTATGGACTGAACTTCATCAGAAAATGAAGTAACAATTACAAAAATGAGTTATAGCTAAATGTTATCAACTACAGATTCCCAATTACAAATTAAGGTGCGCTATGAATTACCCTCAAAGAACTTACTTCTAATTGACTAACTAAACATTATACATTTTATAGGAATAATAAGATGATCGAAGTTCCTTCTATGATTTCTGAAAATCCTTCTGTCACGTTCGTTCCAAACAGTCCACCATATAGCAAATGGTAGAAGTTTCCAAAACTGCTTCTTTAAACTACGACTCGTGCTCCTCTTCCATTCCTACATGTTCTTCTTTACATACTTTGATAATCACATTAAAACTGTGCAAGAAATAGTCAGCTGACAACTAAAGACTGAAGCACAAAAAACACCATTGTGTGAATTTGTTATACCAATAATTGCGCTTTTTCTGAAGTTGACCGTTAAACCAGATATAACTTCGAAAGAAGAAAAAAATAATCTTCAAGTTGTTAATTTTTTCCTCGGAGTAATCTAAGAAAACTACTAAATCATCCGCAAACTATAAATAGTTTATGATGGTACCATTATCTATAACCTAAAAGCCAGAGATAAGTCCCAATTCAGCCGTCATTTTTATCATTTGAGAGAGTAATTAAACTACCATAATAAACAAGAAAGGGGAGATGGGATCTCCCTGTCTTATCCCTTTCTGGCCACTAAACATGCGTGTTGCGCCATTTATTAAAATTGTGAATTAAACAGTAAAAACATACCAACTAATCCACCTTCGTAACAACATTCCCAACCCATATATGTCCATCACAATATCCAAGCAATTCCAGTTTATGTTGTCGAATGCTTTCTCGAAGTCCACCTAGCAAACAAGACAAGACCCATTGGATTTTATTCTTGAGTCAATCACTTATGCCGCAATCAAGATCCCATTATTTATCTGTCTATTATTAACAAATGCACCTTGATAATTAGAGATGATAGAAGGCAACACCAACTTCAGTCTCTCTGCTAGTAATTTAGAAATTATCTTGTACACTCCACCAATAGACTTATATTCCTGAATTTATATAAAGTTACACCCTCACTAGTCTTGGGAATTAGCTTCAAGCAGGTGCAATTTAACCTCCGGACTAAAGATGGATTACTTTCAAAAAATTTGATTACAGACATCAAATAAGACTTGATGCTAGAAATTTTGCTAATCATTTTTACTGTCCCCGATAACCGAGTGAAAAAGCATGATTATTCTACCATTCCCTGACCATTTAGCATCCAAGTTTGATGCCTAACCTCTTTTCCGACAAGATGAGGTAGAGAAATTTGCAAGTAACACGTTGTTTATTCAGATATCCATGTTTACAAATCACTAAAATCCCATACGATGGTTAGAGTGATAGAAATGCATGACAGAAGTATCCACAGACAGAGTCTTGGCTAAGTGGTTATTGTTTTTCTTAGCGGGCAAGAGGTGCTCACTTCAAAACTCTCTGACTACATATTTTTTCCTCAAGTTTCAAATACGAATTTTCTTTTTCTTTCGAATTTATTGGTCAAATGGATTTTGTATTTTTTTTCCTTCCAAATTTTAATGGTAATAATGTTATTCAGTTGGTGGTCGTATAATACTCTTCGATACGATACCTTTATAAAAATCAAAAAGAGCCACTTGGGCGCCATGAAAGGTCGTCTTCTGTCCTGTCATAGGCTTATCATCATCGTATAATATAAAAGGCTTAATGGCAGAAACCAATTCTCAAAATAAAGAAATAGTCGATCCATAAACATTATGCTAGAACTCAGAGAAAGAGTCGTTAGTGTCGAGGGATGTATATCCCAGCGACTTTAGAAAGTCGTCAATTAATTGATACCATCATTGACGACTCAAACCTGCAACTTTTTCGGATTATGAAAAATCGTCATGATAATATGATGAACACTAATGATTCTAACAAGGGTCGTCATCTAAAAAATTTACACATTAACGATTTTCAAAGTTAACGACTCCAACAAGGGTCGTGGAGGAAAGTATTAGTTTGTAAAACATATCAAGGGTTGTTAGTGGACAATTCTAACAAAGCTCTTTGTAACAAGGGTCGTTAGCTTTCTTTTCATTTTCTATTCATATTAGCAAGGGTCGTTAGCTTTCTTTTCTTATGAAGCCCATGAAAAACATACAAATGGTCGTTAGCTTCTAAGCTCTTTGTAGCAAAATCTCTTCTTGACAACCCTTGTTACTTGGGCACCGTCTTTTTCTTTCTTTTCACATGGAGTTGTTAAATTTTAAAATGGGCACCGTTTTTTTCTTTCTTTTCACGTAGAGTCGTTAACTTTTAAAATGGGGTCATTCCCAAATGATCGTTATATGTTTCTATGTTTCGGTAACGACTCTAGTTTAGAGCAGAAAAAATGAAAAACCATAATTAGGGTCGTTACCTCCCTCCTCATATATCCTAACGATTTTTCATAGTCTCTACATGTATATGAAAAATCGTTAGTCTTTAGGACTTACTGGTTGACGACCCTTTACCTGTAACCGATTGTTTTTTTTCTTCATGTCGTCAATGGAAGAGAAGATAGTAGAGAGAGGGGGAGAAGAGATTCCGTTTTTTTTTTTTTTGTTAAAAGATGGAAATGTAATGGAGGCTTGGGAATAAGGGTGAATAAAATTTTAAGTTAAGGGCAAAATAGTACTTTCAGTATATTTTGGAATTCCCCTGGCATAAATGGAGTGGGTATAAATTTGGTGAGGCCCCTAATTATTTTCCGGGGCCCCCAATTAAGCAGTGATTTTTATTTAGATGTCCATGTTTACAAATCATTAAAATCCCATACGATGGTAAGACTGATAGAAATGCTTTACAGTATCTACAAACAGTCTTGGCCAGGTGGTTATTGTTTTGCTTAGCGGGCAAGAGGTGCTCGCTTCGAAACTCTCTGACTACATTCCCCCTCCCCCAAGTTTCAAATATACGATGCCTCCATAAAAACGGAAATGATAGACTCACCGCGGGCTGGTCCCGCGGTGTGTCCCACAACATCAAAAAATGGCAGAACCCTAGTGATCCGGCGGTTTTGTAGGGGGTGAGGTTTTGTGTGGGTCCCACACCCTTGTGTCACGGCGGGATAACCAACGGTACGTAAATCATTTTCGCCATAAAAATCAAAAAGAGACACTTGGGCGACATGAAAAGGTCGTCTTCTGTCCTGTCATAGGCTTATCATCATCGTATAATATAAAAGGCTTATCATCATCGTATAATATAAAAGGCTTAATGACAGAACATGGCATCTAACGTATTGTTTATGTTGGCCTAATGACTTGTCGTTTTCACCGTCTGAAAGGCCAAATAAAAAGAGCATCACGGCTGTTGTTTATTTCTTCCGGTAATCACACGACCAAGAATGTTAACTGTTTTTTCTTATGATCAAAATAGAAGCAGAAAGAAATAAATTGTGCCTATAGAGTTAGTTGGGAAATTGAATGGAGGAGTCAGATGGGCATTTATATTGTCTTGGAGCCGTTGAAAAGTTGTGTGATGGTAATTCCAAAGACAACTGGTCTTCATTCGTTATAATCTAAGCTTTGGTGTACTTAAAAGGTAGCATTCACTAATATTAATGTCTGGTTAGCGGAATTACCAAGAGGAAATTAAACAAACAAACACCATTAGTTAATTGTCATTTGGCTTTCATGGTGCAGGAAACGATACACCAACATGCATACCGCAAATATAATAGAAGAGAAAAAAGACAAGGCATCGAGTTTATCCAAGTTGCAAGATCGAGCTCAGCTATTGCAATTTTGCAAAGCAAACAAAACAGCTATTGCAAACTTGCAATGTAAACAAAATAGCTCCAGTGTCGTAGATTTTGTGTTAGCATTATTTTGATTTACTTTCTGCAAATCACCTGACTAAAAAGTCCTGACCTCTGTTTCATTTCTCATCCAAGTAAGTTTGAGTCATGGTTGTTGTTGTCCTTTTTTTCTTTTCTTGCTTTGATAAACTTGACTGGTCAAACCGTTTTTTCCCAAGATTTAATGGCACGACCCCTGCATCAAATTTCGGAGCTAATGTAGATCCAGCTGCTAATGCTCAGGGGGCTGATGGTAGGTTTTGTGTAATTGATTTCATAGTATAGCTCCAGAAATTGTGCATTGTTTTATTGGTTTGAAGCATTGTCTTTCAATACACACATCTTTGTTTAAATAGTACCATTTTGTGAAGTATCATTGTCTAGTATCTTAATTTGGTTTCTTCACTCAAGTTGAGTCTTATTTCGGTAAGCATAAAGTATTTTCTACAAATATGAGAACAGTGGTTCTCATCCTCTTATATAATGAGTAAGTGCAACCATCTTGGGCGAATAGAAAGCAAACTTTGTATGTTGTGTTTTAAGCATTTGATGATATTAAGTAGACAATTGCAATCTATGAATTCTGTGAGAGGACTCATCTCGAATGAGGTGGGTGTCCTATGTGATCGAGGAGATTTAGGTTAAAACAACTTTATAGGAAACAGCTATTAACAACATTGTATAAAGGTCATTAAAACAACTCATAACCAGAGTTTAAAAATTTCTAAAAGGCGGAGATATCGTTATGCTGAAAGAGGATGTTCACCCGAGTCTGAAACGCGTCGTATCAATTTCCTCGCCAAGAGCAACTCGGTCCAACTCATTAATAACATCATCCCATGGAGTACGAACCCTGCGTGGACGCACTGTGTATCTCTTCGAATTTTCTCCAATTGCTTCCAATGATGTAAAGGTATTCACGTGAGCAATTACTTCAACATAATGGAAATAATCGGCGGACGCTTCATCGGAGATCATCTTCAAAAATGTTGTTTTTGTGTCATAACCATACAGCAACGATTCATCATATAAGAAGATGATTTCTCCCTTCTTTGTAAGTAAAATAGGCCGGAAATTCATTTCACGAGAACCTACAACGGCTTCGTAATCTATATCACACTCCATATGCCAGGTCTCCTCCGATTCACTACCTTCCATCAAGGACCAGATTTCTACATTTAATTTATCCATATAAAGACACAAATGCCTTCCAAGTGCTACAAGGCCTTTCCTATCATCGTACTGACGGTTTCGCATACAAGGAGGGTCAGGCAGCACTCTAAACTCCTCCTTGGCCAAGTCAAAGGACACAACTTTGTCGTACGTAGTCCAATAAATAGCATCGTTTACATAGACCCCCATGCCGAACCTTGACGTATCCAGACGATAGGGAATTATGCCTACCGATCGCCACCCACAACCACTGCCAAGCGTGTATACTTCGACAGTTCCTTCTTCATAGTCGAGGTAATGGATTCTAACAACCTTGTACTCATTGGTTGACCTGACATACCCAAATCCACTTGCCATACGATTATACATGGCAGCCCCTAATTCCGGGCCTTCTCCCTCTATACGAAAACGATCAGGATCAAGGTCTTCATCCTTTACAAATAGTTGAGGAAGATAAACATATTCCCTGGTAAGGGGATTACAAATATAGATGGGATCTATAACTAAATGGTGGTGTTGAAATGCACAAACCAAACCGTTGCAGGAGCCAACTAGGTGATTACTTAAAGGTTCCTCGTGCATAGGAGGATGATAGATCCTTTCCAGATTTTGACTGTAAACGTATTTCTCGTCATTGCTACTAATCCTGTCACTTAGTTGTCCTCCATTGAAAAGTAAAGTTCTGTAGACGTCGGGATCGTCAATGCGACAAGCAAGAAACAGACATGGCTCCACCTTAGCAGATAGATTATCATTGCCATCGTCTACATCATAGAAACAGTCAAGCAGGCGACTGAGGTGCATATTAGCAAAGTTACTTCCGCGGATGAGAGTTACCCATTTCTTACAAACCAATTTGCAGTCTAAAACAGATTCAGCTGGAACCCAAGAAAGGATTTCTTGTATGATATCCGAGGGAAGACGGTCCATAGATGATGGTTGAGCTAATAACAAAAATCAAAAAACAAAAAGTAAGAAAATCTAGCTAGTTTCAGAAAAACTTTTTGGTGGATGTGCGTTCCTACAATGCTAGACCTTGTTAGTATTTATATAGGCTTGAATGATTCCTAAACAACACCAAGACTGAAAAAAAGAAATAATCGCAACTAGGAAACAGAATTGAACTACAAAAAGGAAATCACCTAGTTTGGCAATCATACTAAACCTAGGACAACTAAATCCTAGTGAGAAACAACAAATTGACCGACTTGCAATTCTGCCACCTCAATGTGTCATATACCGTTAGGACATGGCAAAGGTTAACACGTGTCATTACAAAAATAATGCATGAGTAACACGGGTCACTATAAAATACTAAGTTGACTTTGGTCTACATGCTGGATCCTAGTTTTGTGCTAATGTTTTCCGGATTTTCTAAAAGAAAAAAAACATTGACATGGAAACCAGCAAGGGAGATAAAACCGAGCAAAGTGCAGAGAAAAAACAACAACGCTACCTTTGCCTTGGGAGTCTCCCAATATTAATACTCGGGAGCCTCCGGAGTTTTCACAAGTTAAACCCATTGTGGTGGTGGACCTATCCGTACGATCACAACCTAAAATTGAACCATCATCATGACAAGTATTGCTTTCAGAATCCAGAGAACCCACACAAATTGTTCTTTGACATGTTTCACCTGCAGTTTGGACAAATTGTTTAGATATAATGCAAACAAATAAGTTTGATGCAGAACCAAGAAGCCAAAATATTCACAAGAAGAAGATAGAGAAGGAGCTTATTTTAGTTGTGTTTATTTACAAACTCACAAAGAACCATTCAACAAACTGAACCATTTATTTATATAAACAAACTGATTTTCGACTTCTAACACAGATTGGGCTCATTCAAATGTATCACTTGGACATCAGCGTCTTAAACAACATAATAAGTTCCCCTTGCCATGAAGACCGATTAATAGTCATTGAGGAAGCATTGGAAAAACTGCAAAGAATGGATACGAAGATTACAGATGCCCAATAAAAACTAACCACTTAACCTAATCTCAACCTGATGATGTTGACCACAAGAAGTTGCCCTCGCCATGAAGAATGAGGGGACAATGGATAAAAGTGTGGGAAACCTAAAACAATGGGATGGTCATGCATTCACCTCAGTCTCTTGGTTGTGACTGCAGTGGTCTGCACATGTGGACCTATCTAAACTATTCAAGACTAATTAGTAATCACTGAGAAAGCATTGCACAAACTGCAAAGATAAAACAACAACAACGCCACCTTTGCCAGACATTGGTATTACTGTTGGGGTGACAATCGGATCATTACAAAGTGAAATTGCCTCTTTGGTAGTTGAACCATCATCACGATAAGTATCCCTTTCATAATGCAGATATGGTCCACCTGCAGTTCCCACACATGTTTAGAAATAATGCAAACAAATAATTTTGATGAAAAGAAAGCCTGGTGCAGAACCCACACTGTATATGAGCAAAACAGATCAGTTTTGTAACACTAAAACTTATATGGTACGAGTACTGTTACATGTTCTACAACAATGGTACCTTTGCAGTCCTTTGATATTAATTCCTTTAATATTACTGCTTGGGAGCCATGGGAGTCGGGTTCACCTGCAGTTTGCACGCAAAGAAACAATTTTGATGACAATAAAGCTGGTGCAGAACCCACACTGTATATGACAATAAAGCTGGTGCAGAACAACAACACTACCTTCGCCAGCCTTCGATATTACTGCTTCTACAACCACATTACCACCAACTAAATGTCCATCTGCGATAGTTGAACCATCATCGCGGTAAGTATTATTGGTTACCAAACCATGTTATTTCCAATCGACAAACTGCAAAGATAAAACAACAACACTACCTTCGCCAGACATTGGTTTTACGGCTTGGGAGAAAATATCAGTACAAAGTGAAATTGCTTTTTCGGTAACTAATCCATCATAACAAGAAGTATGGCTTTCAGAATCCATATCAGTTCTTTGATATGGTTCACCTGCAGTTTGCATAGATGTTTAGAAATAGTGCAAACAAATAATTTTGATGGCAAGAAAGAGGATACGGCACCGTTTATGCAAGCATTGTTATTTCCATCGACAAACTATTCATTAGTATTCACTGAGAAAGCATTGGACAAGCTGCAAATATATAAAACAACAAGGCTACCTTTGCCAGTATCTAGTAGTATTGCTTCGGAGACAACTGTTGCAAACAAATGAGTACCAGTTGCTGAGGCAGTTGAATCATCATCTTCAGAATCAAGAAAATTCATATCAGTTCTTTGATATGTTTAGAAACAATGCAAACAAATAATTTTGATGACAAGAAAGCCTGGTGCAGGACCCACACTGTATATGAGCGAAACAGAGCAATTTTGTAACAATGATATGGTAGTATCACCGGTACTGCTACATGTTCTACAACAAAGATAAAACAACAATGCTACCTTTGCCAGCCTTTGATATTACTCCTTGGGGGCGACCGGCGCTTGCTACATACAGATCAGTACCAACTAAAAATGCTTCTGTGGAAGTTGAACCATCATCACCATAAATATTGCTTTTAGAATCCTGAAAGCCCATATCAGTTCTTTGGTATGTTTCACCTGCAGTTTGCAAAACTGTTTAGAAATAATCTGTGTTACGGGGATGCGCCATTTTTTTTTTGAGCCATGTCGACACATTCGGACACGGCTCAGTTACCAACAATAGAATAAAATACATAATAAATTAATAAAGAAACTGAACAAAGCTGGGGATCATGCACCAGTCTTATATGTAAAACGATCTCTAATAGATCCAAAACCAGTTCCACATGAAACAATTGAAACCCCTTCATCCTTGTAAAGCAGGACTATTATTTGCAAGCTTGCACAAGCACCGCGTATATGCACCAGTGAACATCAGCAATACTACGAACTGAAGTCAGGAAGCAAGGCAATCAAATCGTATCAGAATGCATAACAACATCATCAGACCCTGCCTGAACATGGCTAAGCAGATGAGAAGCCAAACTATTCAGGAGAAGAAGATAAAGCAGGAGATTATTGTAGCCTTCAACTCACTGCGACTCACATGCACCAATGAGTAGAAAAAAACTAGCAAGCGCCTGATCTTCCTTGCACTAATTTACACACACAAAAAAACCATTCAACAACCATTTATTTATATACACAAAACTTAATTTCCTTTGAAATCAGTTTCGGCATCTAATACAGATTTGGTTCATTCAATGCATCTCTAGCATTTGTTCCACCACTGGGACGCCAGTGTGTCAAACAACACATAATAAGCTACAATGTTCCATCACTTGGACACCAGTGTGCTAAGCATCACTTGGACACCAGTGTCTTAAACATTACTTGGTCACCAGCGTCTTAAACAACTCATAGTAAGCTGCAAAGTTCCATCACTTGGACATCACTGTCCCAATCCTTTCACTTCTTTGTGTAATATTACATTCTCTTTACAACCATCTCTTTTGGATACTCTCTGATGTTGAATATGACAGCCGTCTCTTCTCTGACTGCATTTCTCCCAATGCTGGTTAGATCAGCAGTGGGTTCTATATCTTCAAGGGCAACTCCACTAAATCCTGGTTCGCGTCTGCAGGGTAACGAAATTAAACGTTTCAACTACTACGTTTTAAGGCTTGCTAAAGAGTAATTGAGTTAGGACTTCCCTCAATTCCTTTACCCAATATCCCATTGAAACATCGTCTTTAACAATCAATGAGGAAAATTTAAACAATTATATTCTAGAAAAAAAAGCGATGAAAAGACTGTCCGCAGGTTATAGACAAACAAATCTACAAGCCCAAGTGGTGCCAGACTATACTAACAAAAACTTCCGTACATGAACTTGTGTTTTAGTACTAGAACTATAAAAATTGTATGTATATCGTCTAATACATCCAACACATTGAACTACAAATTACACATTTTGTACGTATACCTCTCTATATCAATGGCCTCCGTATATTAATAATAATTTTGTGAATATTCACAAGTATTAGTATAGGTAAATTCAAAGTTGCACCCAAACATGTGCACAAATATGACATGTATGAATTGAACTCAGTCGTTCAGCAAGAAACCTGTTCGATTAGCTAGATGGCTGATTTCAGTTTATACAATCATTGTCATACTCAATTTTAATTTATCCTAGTACTAACAAGTCTAACCTAGTACTGGCAAGTTCCTTAGGTCCCCGCTCCAAGTTGAGTAGGATATGAGAAACAAACTCGACTGTGGTAGATATTCACACAATCAAAAACAATTTTCATCAAATGACACTCAATGTACAAAATAACTCAAAAGCCTAACGTGTTTAGGTTTTTTTTAATGCATTTCTATTTTCCTTTCCACTTAATATCTTGAAGAAAAAAAAAACAATTTGTGGAAAGAAATTTTATTTAAAAAAAAAAACCTAACAAAAGAAGAAGAGGAGATTCAAGCATTACGCAATTATATCAAATCTGATAGAACTTCAAATTACTGACAACATTATGTCTTTGATGGTTCAAAAAAATAGTAGTTGGGATACTTGCTCCAAAATTGGAGGTGTTCCGGATCTAAATAAAAAGTGAATATGTAACTTTAATCAACAAAAAGAAGATTCAAGCATTAGGATACTTAAACTAATTTTGCCCAGACAAATTATTTAGAATGACCTCCTTGTGAACAAAATTAATGACAGATTATGCCTCAAGATCTAAATAAAAAGTGACCTAATCACAAATTCGGCTTAACTATCCCAAATCAAAGGGTAATTCAAACCCCAATGATACTCAGTGGTCGCGGACATTACTAACACAACAAAACACCAAATTAGTGACTGATGTATGCATCTAATTCCCTGGTCTTGCACAAATATAGAAAAGTTTTCAGATCCAACCCAAAAAGAAAAACACTCAAAAATCGGGCTTTAATTATCCCAAAGTCGATCAGAATAGAGAGTGATCAGAGATTGTTGAATTAGAAAAACATATCACAACAAAAAGTAAAACAAAGTACACTCTGCAAAACATAACAAAACAGACATAGCATCTCAAATCAGAACATTAAATTTCATGTACGGAGTTCGCAGCGTCTACCTGACAGGAACGGGAACTGTCACTTCTAAGTGCATTCCTCTTTTCTGATGAAAACTCAAAACGGCAAGCCAGACGCCATGGAGTCTGAAAAACTGTGGTCTTTGTTGTTGAAGATAATACATAGTAAAGGAAAAGGGAATAAGAAAAGAAAAATAATTTAATAGGGTGGGGGGTGGGTGGGTGCTCTTGTTAGCATCCGACTCGCACGTGTCCATCAAGGTTTTCCAGCAAAACAGAAAAAAATTCAATGCAGTTGGTACTAGGCAAAAGAGAACAAAATGGCACACTCACTACGTTCTTTCTAAAGTCTTATCCAAGGACTCCCTACAATCTCACATGATTTGAAATGAAACTGAACAAAACTGGTGATCTTGCACCAGTCTTATATGTAAAATGATCTCTAATAGATCCGAAATTGAATATATGCAGCAACAACAACAAAAAAAAGACGAAAAACAGTTCCACATGAAACAATTAAACACAGACCCATTCATCCTTGAAATTATTTGCAAGCTTGCACAAGCACCATGTATATGCACCACCAAACAGTCGTATCAGCAATAGATGTTAGCTATACATGTAGTTAGAAAATATGGAACATCACCAACACTACGAAACCCAAAGTCAGCAAGCAATCAAATCATATCAGAATGCATAATAACATCATCAGATCGTGCCTGAGCAGATGAGAAGCCAAATTATTCACCAATGTATTCACCAATGAGTAGAAGAAAACTAGCAAGTGCCTAATCTGCTTTGCATTTATTTATAAAACTCACAAAGAACAATTCAACAAACTGATTGGGCTCAACAACCATTTATTCATATACACAAACTTACTTTCTGCTGAAATCAGTGTCAACATCTAATACGGATTGGGTTCATTCAAATGTATCTCTAGTGCCTGTTCCATCTCTTCGCACCAGTGTCTTAAGCATCACTTGGACACCGGTGTCTTAAACAACACATAATAAGCTACAAAGTTCCATCACTTGGACACCAGTGTCCTGATCCTTTCACTTTTTTGTGTAATATTACACTCTCTTAAAAACCATCCCTTTTGGATTCTCTCTGATGTTAATGACAGCCATTTCTTTGATGACTGCGTTTTCTCCCAATGCTGGTTAATCTGGAACTCAGAAAAAGCTCGGCCTGAAACAACTATTCTAAAAAAGAAACCAAACCCTATAAATTCTAGACTAAAATTACTTAATTTGTTGACACTAACAACAATCAAAACTAGTAGTTAAACTCTACCGAGCACAACCTAATTGTTTACACTACTGTTTGGGAAAAACGAAGTTCAATTAGAATTAAAAATTAACTCTAGCATAACGAACAGGTGTATAAATTCCAGACAGCTGTTTAATTTGATAATGAAGATAGGCTAGATAGCAGTCATACCTCTTTCTTTATTTAGTGTTTCAAAAGTAACGTGTCTCCGCTACTTGCTACTGGCCGTACGATGAAGAGCTGCAAATATGCACGTCCCGTAATGTAGTTTCTTATTCTGCAAAACGATAAAGTAAACTTTTAAGCCTAAAGAAAGTCCATCTTACAAAATAATGAAACACCGAGCATTCGGTTACGAGTCCACCATCACAACCATACTCATCTCTAAGCAAAACACCAATAGAATGAGCATGTAGATACCGGACAAGAATAAGAAATTATGAGAGCTCTAAAAACTAACCATCATGACCATATCATTCCTTAGTGGATCCAGACAATACTAATAGAAAATATCTTTAAAAAGTGAAGAATCTATAAAAACACTTGAGAATCTATTATGTGTGCCGGAGGGTTCTAGCCTCATTCTAAATTTTGAGAATCCGACTTTCTAGATGCAATTATCTACAAGCATGCAGTATCCTTTGTGGAGACTAAAGACACAAGTGTCCTAACTTAGCTCAATACAAGGGATTGGGGGCATAAGACCCGACCTCCAAGAAAACAAAAAAGCATAACAAAATATAAATTTCTTTCTAAAAACGGGCAGTGGGTTATAACCCAAAGATGTCACTATCCACCCACAAAAATAAGACAAAAACCCAAAATAACAAAAGTAACGCAAAAACTCCAAAGGTGTCACTATCCACCACCAACCAGTAACACCATTACTAATTAACGGTAACATGACAAACAGCACTACCATCATCGCCGCCACCACTACCATCCCCAACCACCCCACCACCATATCCACCATCAATATATACCAGCACCACCATCTCCACCAACCAGCACCATCAGCTTCATAACCATTATTAGACTATAAGCCCTATGGGCTACATTGAGTTGCTAGACTAGTAGTTAAGTGTTGCAATCCAAAAAAAAAAAGTGGTCTAAAAGTTAACACTAGTTCTCTTCTAGCATGTGCTTGCAGAAAAACGAGCAGCGAGATTGAAACGCTGAATGGTTCAGCGCCCAAAAAGTGACCTTTACACTGAATAGTTTAGCACTAACACAAATCACAAAAATCACACGGATCACAAAAATCACAAAATTTGATCCGACGGCTGAAATTGGTGCGTTGAATGGTTCAGCGCTCAAAAAGTGACCTTTACACTGAATGGTTCAACGCTCACACATCACAAAAATCACATGGATCACAAAAATCACAAATTTTATCCGACGGCTGAACAGCGCTGGACAGTGGTCATAGATGTCTTGGACTACTAGATTAGCACTCCCATATGACTTAGGAAGTTGCCCTAGCTGACGTGGATTGCTAATCTAGCTGCTAGATTAGCACCCATAAGACTTAGCCTTAACAACCAACACCACATCCACCAACAAATATTAACACTACCATTACCATAAAAAGCACCACCACCAATCAACATCACCACTAATCAAAAACAATACCACCAAAATTTGGCTTCATCATAAACTTATTGTTTCATCATTAAAATCTTTTGGGTTTTTGTATCAATATTAAAAAATTTGAGGTGTATCAATTTTGTTTAATACGGAGTTTAAATAGGTCCCAACATTTGTACGGAGTTTTTGTACGTTGGTCACCTTGGTGTTTTACTACTAGTTTTGTTCTGAATTATACTTTCAAAAAGATTAAAAACTTGGCATTTTTAGGGGAAAACCAAAAAAATTTATGGGTGACTAATTAAAAAAAAAGGGTCAGGATGAAGTAATATGAACACACCCCTTACCTATATATTTTCGTAAAGGCTAATCTGCCCTTCATAATAATAATCAGTAGTAATTAAAATAACTTAACTACCGATAGTAATACATGTAGCCCCAAATACGATCTTTCTAAAAAAAAATTACGTTTTCATTTTTCCATATGTAGCTAGTGTAAATCACTTATCAACCGATTCAATTTGTAGCCCCAAAAATGAATTTCCCCAAATTTGTTCTAAAATTTCTAATTAGTCGTCTTTACGATCGGTAGTAAGCGAATATGTTTTATCTATCGATTATACATGAACAAAGTCACTACATAACATTAGAACATAATGGGGATATAAAGTGTCCCCAGAAACTGATTTTGCCAAACTTTCAAAATTCATGAATTTTTCAAAAACAATAATTGGTAGTAAATGTAAAACATATGACTACCAATAGTATTGTCACCTCAGAAACTGATTTTGCCAAACTTCTTAAAATTTATGAATTTTTCATAAAAATAATCGGTAGTAAATGTAAAGCATATGACTAACGATTACATTGTCACCTAAGAAACTGAATCCAGGACTAGGGGCATAAAACTGACCTCCAAGAAAACAAGAATAAAACATAGCAAAATGTAAATTTCTTTCTGGAAGTAAGAACTTGTACTTTCAGAAAGAAATAACTTCCATGAATATAAAAAATCTGCACTATCTATAGGTGTAGAAAATATCAAAGAATAGCCTTACAAGTTCCAAGATACATACATGCATTGTTGTGTATGCATGGCTGCTAATGGGGGTACCAGTTTACTAAAAAGGGTACCAAAATCCATATAAGACAAAATAGAAAGCTTTCTATCTTATATAGATTTTGATACCTCCCTAATAATCCGGCACCCATCATCAGCATCCATGTATCAATAATTTTGTAGATACCTGGAAAAAAAATAAAAATATAGGGAGGTTCTACCTTGTATAAAGGTAAAATATTTCCTGGAACTAAAAATCATACTAGACTAAGATTACAAAGCCGCACCCAAACATGTGCACAAACATGACTTGTATGAGTTGAAATCAATCGGCTAGCTAGAAACATGTTTGATTAGCTAGCCACTGATTTTATTAAATCATACAATCTTTGTCATATTTGATTATAATCTTGATCATATAAGCGCTAGTTGTATGAGTAATAATATTTATATCTGAGTATTGGTCGGTTCATCAGCTCCCCGGACTATTCATATAAGCAAGAACGATGCACAAAGTAACTCTAAAAAACTAACGTTTTATTAGGTTTTTGGGCAAACTAATTGCTACTCTACTTTCCATTAAATATCAAAGAAACAGATAATTTCAGATTTCAATTTCAGGAACATAAATCAAAAAATTAAATATTTCAATTTCACAAAAGAAAAAGAAAAAAAAACAAGATTCAATCCCCAATGTTACTCAGCGGTTCCAGACATTACAAACAAAAAGAACTGAATTATGTATATGTTTCCCATGTCTAGCACAACAAATATGGAAATATTTCAGATCTAAACCAAAAAGTAAATCAAACACAAATTGGGCTATAACTGTCCCCAAACCAATCACAACTTAGAGGGATCAGAGAGCGCTGAAAAAGCAGAAGAAAGTGCACCCCTGAGCATCTTCACAAGAGAACAAAACAACAGACATATCGTCTTCACAATCAGAACATTCAATTTCAAAGTACGGAGTTGGCAGCGTCTTACCTTCCCTCCAGACAGAGGAACGTGAACCTGTCACTATCCTCCGCCGATTCCTCTTCTTCCTTTTTGATGAAAACTCAATACGGCAAGCGGCCTGCCGCCATGGGACTTCTGAGAAACTATGGTCTTTGTGTTGTGTTGAAGATAACAGGTTCACGGTAAAGTGAAGGGAAAAAAAGTTAATATTTTAATAGGGTGAGTGGGTCCGGCAGCATCTGACAGGCACGTGTCAATCTAGATAAAAACAACCAAAGTACCGCAAATCAGTCAATGAAGTTGGTTGGCATCTATCTACACATAACTAAACCAGGCAAGGGAACTACTTTCTTTCTCAAAGTCATCAATTGAAAGTACGGATTCCAGCTCTCCTCAGAACAGATTTAACAGGAATCTAAAGTAAAATTTTGGTGGTCTTTTGTTTTGTGAATCAAAGTTTCGGTTTTTTTTTTCTCTGGTAATGATTGATTGAAGAGGAACAAGAAAAAAAAAAAAAAACCAGAAATGTTCATATTCATTATTCATTAGATTACACAGTAGTAGTACTGTACTTGACCATAAATTTACTGTCACATGACTATAAATTAAGCAAAAACTAAGTCTGAAGAAGTTGCAAAAAGCACGATGAATTATATTAACTACTGTAATATGATGCTGTATTCCCCTGCAATTAGAGAGAACAAACTGAAATAGTCCTCCTATTCAAACCTCAAGGCATCGTTTTTCTTCATGCCCACCAAAAAAAAAAAAAACAGATATTTTTTTTTCATTGCCCACCATCCTCCTCAGCTGATTCTCCAATACCAAAATATCAAACACCTCATCTTTAATCTTCCCACGGTCACCACACAAACAATCCACTTGACCAAAATATGTTGCCATTGCTGTAATCCTATCACTTTTCTCAACAGACTTCATCATCTCAATCATTCTACTCATTTACAAGCGCAAACCTTCAATTCAGACACGAAAACATCTATATCAGATAATCATCCAACATATAACCCATCCCATCTTCAAAGGTTGTATAGTAACTCTCTCCTGCAAGAACTAGAACAATATCTAATACTAGTACTGAGTTTCCTTATCATCATAGTACATTAGCTAACTCTCATGGGATTGATTCTTATAGTTTTCATTCAAATAATCATAACAACAGAGGTAACAACAACGGTGGGATTGCTGGAAACTCATCTAAAATGACTTCTCCTCAACTTAGAATTTGAGAATGTTCAAGTTTCGGTTTCAGCTGGTGTTGGAAGAGGAGGTGGAGGTGAAAATTTAGATGAACAAGGCTCTTTATTTGTATTTGGTTTAACTTCTTATTGTAAAAAAAAATTGATGCTTAGAAGTTCATCAACACCGGCGAGTTCTGGGATCTCTACTCTCTTCTTCTTATTATTCAGAAAGTAGCCTTGATCATGAAAGCAACAAATAACAACTCTAAACTAAGGGTTCGTTTGGCACGGATGGAGTTTGAATTCTAGGGAGTTCCAACTACCTAGAATTCAAACCACCTAGAATTGGAATTTCATCCTTCTAAATTTATGTATTTGGCATTATAATTGATGAAATTGGTAATTACGTCATTCTTCTTTTTCAAATGTTTATTTCTTCAAAATATTTATTTGTAATATATTATTTGCTGGTAAATTTATTCTTCAATCACTGAATTTCTTCAAAAAATTATGTTTAATTACTTTTAAATAATTTTTAATTTAATTGTCATTAATAATGTATATTTTAATAAATAACTACATAAAAGACTAGTAAATTAATAAATGCAATATTAGTAATTAAATAAATATTATAGTATTCATATAAATATAATATTATTTAAATTAATTTTAAATATAATATTAACTAAATATTAATTAATTAAATATAATATAATATTAATTAAATATATTAGCATATTAATATAATATAGTATAATATTGATATATTAAAATATTCATAATTGATAATATTAATATTAATTAATTAAATATAATATAATTTTAATTTTAAACATAATATTATTATTTATGAAATTCCATAAAAATAATATTTAAAATAGATAAAAAAATAATTAAAATATAAAAATAATAATATAATTTTAATTTTAATTTTAAACATAATATTAATATTAATAATATTATATTATATTATTTTATATATATAATATAATATAAATGTGATTTTTGAAGTGAAAAAGTTATATAAATTATTATTTAAGTAAATATAATATTAATAATAGTTAAATAAATCTATTATTTTTCGATGAAAAAATAATTTATCAACAATAATAATTAATTATTTATGTAAATATAATTTTATATTTAATTGAAAATTTATTTAAATTTTCAAATAAATATTAATATTAAATAATAGTCTGTTTTGGAATTTTAAATAAAACTATTATTTTAAATTTCAACTTTAATAATTTATCAATAGTACTCACGTATTTAAATAATAAGAAAATATTATTTTTTTCCATTTTTAAATATGTAAAAAATAAAATATTATTAAAGTATTAAATATTACCAATTAATAAATATTATAAACTTTAAAATAAAATAAATTCTAATTACTTTTTAATTATCATAGTAAATTTATAAGTATATGAAATGAATTATTTTTTAAAGAAAAAAAGAAAGTAAAATGTCAAAATGGTCAACGGGAGGAGTTGGAAGGATGGAGTTTCAAATTCCATGGGGGGAGGTGTCATTTGATTTTCCACTAATGAAGGAGTTTCAACTCCCTGGAGTTCCAATTCCACCCATGCCAAACACCCTTGGAATTCAACTCCATCCTTGACTCCTCCCGTTGACTGAACTCCACCCTCAACTACCTCCGTGCCAAACGCACCCTAAAGGAAATTGCATTCTCTCAAGGTGGTACACCCATTTACTTGCGGTAGTATTTCATCAGATAGAGATGTTAGTAGTACTACTAATTAAAGGTTTTAGAAAAGCCCAAACTGATGGGAATTTAGGACTTGCTACTGCATCTTCTGGGTTAGTCGTTTACCGGTAAAACATTGTCCATCTTTTAAATCTGCAAAGAGAAATTCAATGTTGCGGTCAATTCCTTGTCTTTTTGATTTTTATTCTCAAGGAAAGTCTTAAGAAGATAATTGTGAACAAGTTAAGTTAGAAAATAATGGGTTTGTCTATGGGAAGTGGCCTATTCACTCTCGATGAGAAAATGGGTCTCACACTCTCTTTGAAGAAGGCATGAAGTTTAGTGAATTCTTTCAGTATTTGGGTCAAGATAATGATGTGAGGCCATGCTTGTTTTTTTGCAAGAGGACTAATGGAGGTGGTTTGGAGATGAAAGTAGGGAGTTTGCAGTGTTTACCTGACAGAGAAATTCTTTTCAGATCAGATTCAAGGGAACACTCAAATTTTGCTTTTTCAGATTGAGTGTCTGAAAAAGCTAAAAGCGGACCATCACCATTGGATGTTGGGTCCCATATGGATACTAAAGACCCCATCCCTATCAAATCATGTGGTGGAGGAGCTATGAAGGTCGAAATTTGTCAATCTACATGTACCAGAGATTCAGAGAATATGCTTATCTTCCTAGGGGCTGGAGACTAGTTGTGAAGAAAGATGATGTTGATCCACATCTGTATAGCACGTGCATTCGGGTATATGTTAATTAGGTCAACCAATGAGTACAAGATTGTTACAGTCAAAGATATGTCCAAGTATTTACTTGGAGCAAAAAGGTTGTGGACTTTGGAAGGCATTTGTGTCTTTATATTGTTAAGTTACGTGTGGAAATATGGTCCTTGGGTTACAGTAGCGACTCAAAAGAGAATAATACAAAATTCACCTCGTTATGCAACCTCCGAAAGTAGATTTCATATTTCTTGCTCTCATCCCATGGCCCCCGTTTCTATTAGTAAAACTTAGGACCTCACAAACTGGCCATACTTTGTCTCTGAGATATTTTAGTAATCAAATTCTCCTATAACTAGATGCCCAACAAAAGAAAAATCGAAAATTAAACTCTTTATTTAGAAACCTTGTTTAACCAAACTGTTATTTGTTGTCCGAAATCCAATAAATACGTACATAATACCACTACCTCCCAGTCCTTGATAGTAAAGTCTACCTATCGCTCTCCTCCCGAAACCACTGCCAAGTGTGTACACTTCGACATTTTCTTCCTAACCGTCGAGGTATAGTCTATTACAATAACATGTATATGCTTATCCATGTTAACATCTTCTCCCTTTACGCAATCAGGAACAATGTCTTCTTCCTGTACAACTAATCCGACCAATTGCTTCAACAGTTTCCATATAGTCGGCTCGGCTGATGCTTAGTAGTACAGTGCGATGGGAATGAAGTCCTTGAAACATATTTTGCCAAACCAACATTGTAAATTTTGAATATAAGGCGTGGTATACAGTGATTTTTCTCAACCTTAATTATTTTATCTTATTTTTGCATTCATCGAAATAAACAAGTTGTCATATTAGTGTATCAATGCTTATATAATAGGAGGGTTTGTTGTTTCACCCAGTGGCCAGGATACATAGGAAATTCTAACTACTGGCTGAGATCTTCCCTCTCCTCCTAGAATAACGTATTGGATTGGTTAATCCAATTCCGTCACTCAGTCCCACTATTGATATATTCATTCTCTAAATTAAAAGCGAATCATAAAAAGAGCTGTTTGTACCATAAGTAAAAATACTACTTAATGGGCCAAATTGATACTTGAATCATCTTTTGGTCCTCATCCAAGCCCGCTAACCAGTCAACCAAAGCAGTCCACTCGTCTGCACAGACCGGTCAATGGTCAAAGTCGGTCAACTGTCAAAGTTAACATCCGGTCAAGGTCAATGGTCAAAGTCAAGCGACGGTCAACTATCGAAGTCAGTCGCACCCCTAGCCAATTTTATGTCTTGCATCCAGCAACGCGAATAACCAATTCCCACCAATAGTTATGCCGCCAGCCAGTCCATCTAGATCCCATCGTTCCAGATTGCTTTGCCAGCCGATCCATCTAGTCTCCAGCCACCAGTTGTCTTCCATCCATCAGATCCAATTGATTATGTCCATTATCTTTGACCATCCATCCATTATGCATAATTAATACATGGAGACATGAATGTGCGATTCCATGCAACATTCATTCCAGCGATTTTAACCATAAATCATCATGAAGGCATGCGAAATTGAATTCCAGCAGATTTCAACCATGCAACACTAATTGCGTGATTTAGATCATGCAAAGACTAATTGTAGCGATTTAGGACATGCGAAATTAATTCCACCATTTCATATAGAATTGAATATGGAGGCATGAATGGGGGCGATTAATGCGATTTATTCTTATGTTGAAATTAGTTACTGCATTGTATAAATAGGGAGAGCAGAAATGAAAATAGGGAGGTATCCAAGGGGAGAGAAGAGAAACAATGTAACACAAATTATCAATAAAAGATTACTCCCCAAGGGGATTCACCCGTGGACGTAGGAAACCATGCCGAACCACGTTAAAACTCTGTGTTTCCTTCTGTTATTCAAATCGACCTCTAACCCTAAAAACACACCAAACAACCCATTCATCGTGTTTCGTGCCCAAAAGTGATTTTGGGTTCAAACATTGGCGCCGGCTAAGGGGAGATATGAGAAAAGAAATCGTGTTTTCCCATTGAGAAAAGTTGTAGAAAACACTTCAAAATCGTGTTCGTGAGAAAGCAGTTACAGCATGTTGAAAAAATCATTGCTGCAGTCCAATTGATCGCAACTGTTGCAGTCCATATTGATCATAATAGTCGCAGTCCAGCTGATCGCATGCTTCTGATCAGATAATCACATGTATCTAAAGATCTGATTGATCGCAACTGCTGCAATCAAGATTCGTTGTTTCAGATTTGCTGAAGCTATTACTTGCGGAAACCACTGAAATTGCATCACAACTAAGTCTGATGAAAATGTTGCCAAAATGTTCGGTCAGCTGTAAAAAGTTGGAGCGGAATGCCATCAAAATTGTTGGCTATATATTCGATCTGCTGCACGTTTTTTAAAATTAACTATTAAGATTGGTGAAACCCCCGCAAGAACGTTCGATCCACGGTGAAAGATGTTGAAAAAGCATCATCAAAATTGTTGATGGATGTTCGATATGCAACATGACTTGATCCAGTTTAGTTTTCAATCGTTGCAGTCCAGCTGATCGCAGCTGCTGCAGACCAGCCAATTACCATTATGCAGATCGATTGATCGCAATCTTCTTTGCGATCATCCAAGATCGCGATTGGAAGCCACCAAAGCTAATTCAATACAAAAATCACCAAGATTTTTGTCAGGATGTTCGATCCGCAGCATCTTCAAGTCCAAAGTTCAGAAAAATTTACTTCTCAAATAATGCATTACCCACCTGTTCGAGTTTGTTGTATGTTAAATTTACTATTATCATAATCGCAAGGTTGCCAAGTTGCGTACATCTCTAGGTGCTTGAATACCCAAGAGAAAAACCTCCGGAAAAGCGTGTCAGAAAAGTCCGCAAAGGTGCAGCAAAACCATGGTGAAAGGTCCATAAAGAAAGGACAACAATACTCAAAACTGTTACAAAGGTGAAGACAGCAAAGATAACACTTAACCAACTATTGCAAAGAAAAACGGCAAAGACAACAGTTTGCACAATACTGTTATAAAATCTCGAGGGGAAAGATCACTATACATAAAACTGTTGCGAAAACTTTCAACCAAAAAAAAAAAAAAAAACCGGCGGCAACACCCGACGGCCAAAGCCCAGATCCGTTCACCCACTTCTGGTGTTTCTTCACCCACGTCAGAGTTCACTAACCCACGTCAGGCGGACGCTCACCCATGTTTCCTTCTCAGAACCCAAATTAGAGATTCGGTTGACCCACCTCAACAAAGGTCTTGTTCACCCACATCAGTTAATTAAACGGATAAAGCTTCAATGCTTCAGATTACATCAAGGTCCGATGTTCTTCGCATACCAACATTTGATGATATGGGGTTCATCAAACCTCGATGTTCCTGGCTACATCAAAACTCATTCTCAAGAAAACTTCAATGCTTTAAGGTGCATCAAAACTTAGATTTAAGGCGTATCTTGACCGTTGGTGTAAATCTGGAGCCGGCGGCCAGCCGACGCCCATAGCCGAGCGGCAATCGCCGATCATGCGGCGACTAATTGGAGATTAACCGATCATGCGGAGACTAACCGATTATTTCAGGGGCTGATTTAGTGTAGCAGTTCACAACTTAATTTTGTATCCCTGATTCGGTGTATCTCGGCGCAACTCTAGTCCGTAGTCTCAATTCAGTGTGACACGATGTAACTTAATAATGTAGCCCCGGATTTTTCAGCCCCACCCCGTTAGCCTGATGGATTAATATGCCCCAACTTAATTCTTTCGTTGATATCTTCTTCGTCTCGCGCCCGAATTGGGTAAATTTTGGCTCATTGCGATCGAAATTCAATATCCTACGACATGAAGCTGAAATTTTACAATTAGAGAATAATATTTTTCGGGTCCAATAAAATGTTTGAAGCATGGGGCTAACCGACCAGTTTTGCTTCATCAATAACTTCTCCTTCGTGCATCCAAATTGAGTGATTTTCGGCCCGTTGAGATCGTATGTCCATTCCCAACGTCGTGAAGGTGAAATTTCAATCTTTAGAGAAGATTAAATTTTTAGAAATTTAAAATGACAACACCAGAAACGGTCACATTCAATCACCACCGAAAATACTGCAGTCCAGTTGATCGAACTGCTACATTCCTTTTCTACATAAATATTACAGTCAGTTGATCGAACTGCTGTAATCCAGTTTCATTGCAACAGCTGCTAGCATGTTGATCGAACTTCCATAGTCCCTTTTAATTCCTACAGTCCAGTTGATCGAACTGTTGTAGTCCGAATTTACCCAACACTGTTTCAATACGGTTTTCCTCACCACTGCTTCAGTCCAGTTTTATGCATAACTGTTAATGTACAGCTAATCGCAGCTGCTAAAACACAGTTCCGTGGCAACTATTTTCAATCCAGTCTGGAATTGACTGGTGTATCACAGTCCCGCATAAAAATTAATTTACAAAGTCAATACGAGACGTAAGTCAACTATATTAATCATCATCGTTGGAAAACAATGTCATTGCCAGTGGGCATCCTAGTCACTTCATAAACGAAGTCACAGTAACATTTTCAATATGGTAAGTATACGGTAAGTATACAATTTACATATTTTTTCTTTTTTCTTTTCATTTATTCATGCATACTCTTGTTCGATAAGACACCTTTAATGTGGCAAGCATTTTCTTAACGAGGGGATGCACACATTTCAATTCTGCGCAAATATGGAATAGTGGGAATGGCCCCCCCGCGCGAATTTCGGATAGCAGACATCTTCAAAATTGCATGCGCGAGCAAAATGCAGCAAGTCAGTGCATCCTTGTGCGAGCATTGAGCAGCATGACAATTACAATCTACTGGGGGAGAGTTGCATATCACTTCAACGTGACTGACTATCACTTGGGGGCGAGATATGTGACACCTCATGATCTGAAATGACTCCTTTGGGGCAGGCTGCGTAAACACTCTATACGATTGGGGGCAATTTACATAGCGCCTAAATGCAATGCGGAGTTCAGATTCCGTAAATCGAAACTTCAGGTAACCCGAACTTCTTAATCCTCCAACGAGTTGCAGGATTAAGAGGGGGCGAGAATACACCATAATATTTTTATCCATAATATTTTTACGCAATTATTATAATCAGTAATGTTAAACTACCATAGTTATATTGATTGAATTATTATACTCCAGTTCAAAGGCAACTGCTGCACTCGGTTGGACGCAACCGATGCAAATCCGATTACTCAATCTATTTTGATTTAGTTTGACGCAACTGATGCAGTCTGGTGGCACTCAGTTGGATGCAACCGGTGCTGTCTAGTTTTATTTATAGCTTTTACACCTATGTTTATCGAACTATTTAAGTCCAGTCCCTCAGCAGCTGCTGCAGTCCAGCTAATTGTTGCTGCAGCAGTCCAACTAATCGTTGTTGCTGCAGTCCGGTTGATGCAGTCCAGATATGCTCTCATTTCCTACAGTCCAGCTGAATGCAGCTGCTGTAGAATAACTTTGTTCGTTGATGTTGCATTCCAACTGAACGTAGATGATGCAGTCCAGCTGCGCTCGCAATTCTGCGGTCTAATCGAACGCAACATTCTTTAGTGGGAACTTTGTCCTATCTTCTTTCCAGCTGAACGCAGCTCCTGCAGTGGAACTTTTTCCGATGTTGCTGCATTCCAGCTGATGCAGTCCATCTATGCTCGCAGTTCCTGCAGTCCAGCTGACCGCAGCTGCTGCAGTGGAACTTTGTCGATCTTCTTGCATTCCACCGAATGCGGCGATGCGATCCATCTTTGCTCGCGATTCTGCGATCCGGTGACCAACGCAAATGCTGCAGTGGAACTTTGTCTGATGCTGCTGCATTCCAGCTGAACGTAGCTGATGCAGTCCATCTTTGCTCGCAGTTCCTGCAGTCCAGCTGATCGCAGCTAATGCAGTCCAGCCTTGCTCGCAGTACCTGCAGTCCAGCTGAACGCAGCTGCTGTAGTGGAACTTTGTTCGTTGTTTCTGCATTCCATATGATCGCAGCTGATGCATACAAGATATGCTCGTTGTTCCCGCAGTATAGCTGATTACAGCTACTGCATACTAGCTTCACTCAATACTGTTATCGCTCACTCACAGTACCACTCCACTCAACTGTTTCCCGCCAATCTCCCAGTCACAATAGCCTCGCTTGGGGGCGTCTTGATTATGATTTTCGCAAACACAAGGGAAGTTCGTCAGTCACCTTAGTATCAATAATCCACACTTGGGAGCCAATTTTATCATTGACTAAGGAAAACGGAATTTTCTTAACCCCCAACAAGTTGGAGGTTAAGAGGGGGCGATGTTTGTACCATAAGTAAAAATACCACTTAATGGGCCAAATTGATACTTGAATCATCTTTTGGTCCTCATCCAATCCCGCTAACCAGTCAACCAAAGCAGTCCACTCGCCTTCACAGACCGGTCAATGTTCAAAGCCAGTCAATGGTCAAAGTCGGTCAACTGTCAAAGTTAACATCCGGTCAAGGTCAATGGTCAAAGTCAAGCGACGGTCAACTATCGAAGTCAGTCGCACCCCTAGCCAATTTTATGTCTTGTATCCAGAGAACGCCGATAACAAATTCCTACCAATTTCAGTCAACCCGGCCATTATGCCGCCAGCCAGTCCATCTAGTCTGCCAGCCAGTCCATCTAGTCTTCCAACCAGTTATGTTGCCCGCCAGTCCATCCATTCTGCCAGCCAGTTATGCTGCCAGCCAGTCCATCCATTATGCATAATTAATACATGGAGACATGAATGTGCATTTCCATGCAACATTCATTCCAACAGTTTTAGCCATAAATCATCATGAAGGCATGCATAATTGAATTCCAGCAGTTTCAACCATGCAACACTAATTGCAGCAGTTTCAGTCATGCAGCACTAATTGTAGCAGTTTCGGACATGCAGAATTAATTCCAGCCGTTTCATATAGAATTGAATATGGAGGCATGAATGGGGCAGTTAATGCGATTTATTCTTATGTTGAAATTAGTTACTGCATTGTATAAATAGGGAGAGCAGAAATGAAAATAGGGAGGTAGCCAAGGGGAGAGAAGAGAAACAATGTAACACAAATTATCAATAAAAGATTACTCCCCAAGGGTATTCACCCGTGGATGTAGGAAACCATGCCGAACCACGTTAAAACTTTGTGTTTCCTTCTGTTATTCAAATCGACCTCTAACCCTAAAAACACACCAAACAACCCATTCATCGTGTTTCGTGCCCAAAAGTGATTTTGGGTACAAACAAGAGCCTTTATTCTTAGTAACGCACAACAGAGTACTCTTATCCTGTTTGGATGCAGAAGTAGAAGTCAGAAGTGCTTCTCCAGAAGTCCAGATTTTTTGCTTCACAAAAAATCGACTTTTCTGCTTCTAGAAGTCATTCTGAAATTCTACACCCAAACTGACTTCTTTCTTTTTGACTTCTAGAAGTCAAAAAGCTACTTCTGGATGTGTATCCAAACGCGCTATAATAGGTTGGAATTCCTTTAGGTTCCGATTCACATCTCTTCACGTTGCCTAATTTTTCTCTTAAACTTATAGATTCTGTAACGTTTCATAAACCCTAAATTATGTTCTCTGTGTATTCCAATCTAGGTTTTATCAATCCATATTAATTTGGCCTGTGTCTAAAAAAAACGCTCATCCTTGCATTAATTGGATCAAGTCTATAAAATGGAAAATCCGAATCGAAATCAACATCAGTTCCAGTCGAGCATGTGAGTATTCTTTCCCTGGATTCAATTTTCTGTTTATAACTACTTTCTGTCCGCTGCTTATTTTTGGTTTCGATCTCGAATCCTATGAGGAGTTGGTTGTGTGGTTATTGGTTTGCAATTCCTAATTTTAATTTTCCAATTTTGTTTAAAAATCGTTCATTAGGTTTGTGCTGTGAAAATCCCTTTCCATTGGCCTCCCATATAGTAATTATTATTTGGTACCAATCTCCTTTCTGATTCTCTTATTGATTCATTTTCCAATATCGTGCATATAATCAATTGGTTCTTATTCCCATGATTTTGTACACTGATTGTGCAGATTGGAATGGGGTAAATTTTTAGTTGGTGTATGTGTGGAGTTATGTATAACAAGTTTTCATCAATCTACGTATTTTTTTCTCTCTTATATAAATTTTTAGTAAGAGCCTGAGAAGCACCTAAATCATTTTTGTCAAATCGTCAGAAAAAACAACTATGGTTGATGGTTTAGAATAGTTGTACAAGAAGGTCCCATGTTGCCATTCACGCATCCTATTTTCTGTTTTGGTGTAGGACTTAGTGGTATCTTTTTGCTTCATTCTTCAACAATACTGATTTTATTCTGTAGGACTTGGAATTAAAAAAAATACCGGCCTACATGTTGTTCCTTATGATAACCCAATCTGATGTTCTCATGGGAATGGATCTTTGTTGTGTATGAATTATGTTTCTGATGAATCTCTTTTCCACTTATCAGTTTTGGCCTAAAGAACAGACAAAATGGCATCTCAAATCAATATCACACCACATAAGGTACCATCTTCAGCTACCCAGGACAAGTTGAAGAGTTTACGATCCCTTGACAAAGAAAAATTAAGTGGCGTTATTGTTCGTGTTACTAGAAAATTGGAAGAATTGGATTTTATGTCCACCAACGACATTACCAGCATCGATATTATTGTCGACGAGCAGGTATTGACCACCCCCTGTTTTTGTAAATTTGCAATATGCAACTTCAATAATGTTTCGCTAATACCTATGTTGATACAGGGTGACGATTTACATGCCATAATGCCTAAAAATATTATCTGGAAGTTTGATAACCAAATTAGAGAGGGTGGTTTGTACACTATTGAGAACTTGCACTTGAATGCTGCAAAACCTAAGTTCATGCCAGCAAACAGTGAAAATAGAGGTTACTTTAGGTAGAACACCTCTCTCTCCGCACTGAATGCTTACTCCGTGTCGATTATTCCCCATAATTTCTGCTTCATTGAGTTTGGGCACTATCGAATCTTCAAAACATAAATCTTACAGGTATTTCTTACTGCATATGGTTCGAATAATTTTTATACTCATATATGTTATGATACATACAATGTAGTTCATTATACAGTTCCTATTTGGATGATATTTACTGAAATACTTAGTTTAGAGATTTGGAAATTAATATCAGGACGACATATTTCGAAAGCGTGCACCCTTGAGTAATCACCAGCATTCTCCAATCTCTAGATATATTCTTAATTTTTAAGGCACCTTTCGCTAAAAAATATTGTACTAAGCCTGTTACTAGCAGTTGACTAGCTATACTTAATTTATTTACCACCTTAGTTGATTACCAGTAACTTTACAGTTTGCTCAGGCTTACTCTTAAAGAAAAAAAATTATTCATTTTATGTCAAGGAGTACACATCCAAAATAACCTAGCATTTTTAGGGGCCAAGAGAAAGGATTTAGGGGCCAACCTGTTATACCCAGCCAAAGGCATTGGTTAAGGGGTTAATTTTTTTCAATTAAAGTTATCCAAATGCCTCTGCAGTAAAAAATATATATAAAAACCCAAATCTAAACTGTTTCAATTTCAATTTCAACTCATCTTCTTCTTCTCTTCCTCTTCTCTCCCGATTGTGGAGTAAATTTTTTTTATAAAACTATGGATACGGGTAATGCATCCCACAGACCTAGAACCAAAAACGTTCATCGCGGTTTTGTTCCAAATATAGGGATTTTAGCAAGAAACAAAGACATTGTTAGTGAAAATGACGAAGAACGCGAAGAACGCGACGAAGACGAATCCGTGGAAGCAGTTGGCGGTGGCGCTTCTGAGAGTCTAACACTCCGGCAACTTCAAATGGCCCCAATTAGGTAAGACTGTATCAATTTTAGGGTTTATTTGTGTTTTATTCGACGAATTGAAAAAAATAAATCCTAGGGTTTTCTGCTATTTACCCAGATTCGGTAGTTAAACCTATACATTTACCTCCGAATGTAGTCGTGTTCTTCATTTCTCAAGAACATCGACAGCATTCGGAAGTTTTAATTGTTGATTTGCTCCCGAATATGTATGGACATATGTTCTTGTATACCAAAATGGAAATAATCGGTAATAATTGAAAACTTGTTCTTCCGAATATGATTACGTAGATACACAATTATCGGTAGCACACTTACTACCGAATATGTGAATAACATGAAATATAAAAAAAAAAAATTTGATTTACGAAATATCCCATTTTGGGGCCAGGATATATTCGGAATACAAGATAATTTTTTATACCTCCGATTGTGTCGGATGAAAAATTTAGAGTTTGTGAACTCCATTTGATGCATATTCGGTTTCAAAAGTAATATATTTATCTTCCGGTTGTTGTAGAATCGGGAAAGAACAATGTATTGTTGCTTCCGAATGTTTACATTCAGATTGTGTTGGTATACTTAGGATTACGATTGTGTGGTTTGTAAACATTGATAATTTTGTTGTTGTTTAGACAAAGTCGAGCTAAGCAATCCCCAAAAACAGGAGACTTAGGGCCTCGTCGAGGAGGTAGTAAGAAATTGTCAGCTAGTGCTAGGAGAGAAAGGAGTGCCAATGCTAGTTCAATTGCTCAACAAAGTGTAGAACCACAACGCAGTCAACAAGGTGTGCAATCAAGTGCTCAACAACCCACTCAAGAAGGTGTAGAACCAACTTGTCCACAAGGCAGTGAACAAGGCACTCAACAAGTTGTAGAACCAAGTGCTCCATTACTTACATCCCACCCTGAAATTAAACCAATTGATCCAGTGCCAAGAGTTCAAGAAGAAGGACAACCAAGTGGTTCCCAAAAAGGCAAAAAAGCTAACAAAGCAGCAGAAGGTGGAAAGAAGGATATTGCTAAGAAAGCATCACATCTTGTCCCTCAGCACTTGAAGGTGAAGAATATTCATGTTGGATAAATCCTTGGGCTACCGGCGGATGGAGGGAAATTTCTTTTTGGATACAAAGACTCTTGGGCGAAAGAAATATACGAAACCGAGGTAATAATAATCGTATATTTTTTATTAATGTACTGTCTATGTGTTCTATCATTGAAGTCAGTTTTTTTGTATGTACTTTAATCAGTTTTCGTGTTTTTAATAGTATCATCAAGATGCGGTTCATCTACTCAAACCCACCGCTGCACCAACAAAAATGCTTGACTGGCCTTTATCGGGTGAATGTGAAAGGTTCAAGAGAATTGTAACCAACTCCGGGTTAGCTAATTCTGCGGAGAATTCATTTTTGGAACATGATTGTGTTGCTATATCGGCGTTCGTGGAGAGAATGTATCCTGAGACCGATACCTTCCATATGCCGTATGGGGAGATGACGATTACCCCGGATGATGTTGTACAGATTCTTAACCTTCCTGACCAAGTCACAGCTGTGAAGTTCAACTACACAAAGCAGTTAAGTTGGGCACAATTATATGTTCTAACTAAAAATTGCTTAGGTTGGGATGAACAGACGACCACAGAAGAGTTTAAGAGACATGCAAGTTCCAGAACAAGACAGTTCAACATTACCGTCTTGATAGATATGTTCCGAGGCACCTTGGTTAAAGAACAAAAGGGAACGTTAACTGATGATCAAGTGAATCACGCGGCCACAACGTATCTCCTTTGTGTATTGGGATGTGTCATTTTCCCCAATACTTCTGGAAACCAGATCGATGCCAACCTTCTACAACTTTTGGATCCCCTACATGAAGTCGGTGACTACTCTTGGGGAACGGCATGCCTAGCATTCTTGATGGAAGAGTTGAGAAAGGCGTCGAGGCGAGGAACTAGCCAAGTTGCCGGGAATGTCGCTCTATTGCAGGTTAATTTTGAACTCTACAAGTCAATCTATAGTTAGTCGGTAGACACTACATATGATGGCTATTCTGAACTCCAAATGAATCATATTCGGTAGGAAACATATATTATTAACCCCCGAATGTAGTGTGTTCGAAAAAAAATTACATAGTTTTACGTCCGCTTTTGTATAGTCGGTATTTATTCTTGCCAAATTAGTTCCGAATATTTAGGCCAGAAACCAATGGTTACTGAACTCCAAATGATTTATATTCGGTAGGAAACATATATTATTAACCCTAGAATGTAGTGTGTTCGGAAACAAGTTACATAGTTTTACATCCGCTTTTGTATAGTCGGTATTTATTCTTGCCAAATTAGTTCCAAATATATAGGCCAAAAACCAATGGTTACTGAACTCCAAATGATTTATATTCGGTAGTCTATTCACATATGTTTCATCCGAATGTTGAGTATTCGGTAAGATGTAATATTTTGTTTATTCCGAATTTCTAGAATCGGGTATTATTGTTTGTACACTACCACCGAATATGTAGACAAAAAAATCTGGTATGCTGATATCCAACTGAATATGTAAACAAAAATATAGTTCCCATTGTTATGAATCTGTTTAATAAAACTTGGTTTGTTATCCTAATAGGCCTGGATCTATGACCACTTCCCTATCCTGAAGTTGGTCGGAGAAGACCCGAAGTGGCGCAAAGGTACTCGTAGAGGAAAAAAGTATATCTTCGAAGACAACCATTCGAGGACAAAAGAGCAGCAGTTGATCCGCATGAGGGAGGTTATGGACCAATTTAAGGCCTCAGATGTATGCTTTGATCCCTACAAGGAAGATCGTGCTAGTGGACATATAAATGTTCGGTCGGACTTGTCCCTTTATTTTGGACCGTTGTGGCACCCCACAGGTTATGTGATGTACAACCCCTCTAGGGTGATGCGACAACACGGGTATATACAACATCAACCAATGGAGGAAATGAGGGATTACTACAAATTGGAGACGGAGTTGTGCTCTTCTAGTGGTGACAAAATGACGATCATTCACAAAGGCCCACCTACTGTTCTAGATAACTGGGATAAGAGGATTGAATTCATTATCAACACTGGTAGACCAGCCCCCCGAGGTGATGAAAATTCTCCGGGCTATATGATTTGGTATAGGAACGTATCACATCCTTTTGTTATCCGTGAAGTTAAATCCAAGTCAACTTCGGCGGGGTCTAGTTATAATTGTATCATCAAAGACAAACCAACTGGTTACGATAGACTGGTGCGTATTCTTCTAACTGTGTTTATGTTATTGCTAAAAATCTTATACCGTAACCGTTTAATGTTATGTAATTAAATAGGTCAATAGGTTCAGCCGTGTTTCAAAAATGTTAACTGCCTGCATTAAGAAGGGAGATCCCGTGCCAGTTGAGAAGATACAACAGGCTAGAGACCTAATCGACAATATAGACAATGAAGAATATGCAGCAGAATTTGGGGAGAAATCCACGAAGAGGCAAACGGATAAGATGGCAGTATCAAAGTTTGGTAAAATAACTCGAGCTTCTACGAGCGGTCGAACGGAAGTTGCTAAAGCTGAAGGACCTCAAACTCGTGGTCGTGGTTTACTCGGTCGTAAAGTAAAATCAGTCCGAAGATGAATGACAAACTTCCTTTTTCTAGTATTTATGGATTGCTTCTTAATTTGGTTTTGTTTTTAAGTTTAGGATCGGATATTAACTACTTGAAACACGTTATGGTTTGTGATATGTTTGTTTGATGGATTATGAATGGTTTGTTTTTACGGATTATGAAATACGGGTTTCTTAAAACAATGACTTATCCAGAAAGTGTCAGCTAGTGTTTGGAGAGAAAGGAGTGCCAATGTTATCCTGAGAGGGTTAGCCAACACATTCGGAGGTTTCGTGTTTTTCTTTTTAGTCCAATTATTAGAAGTTCAAAAACAAGAAAATTTACAATTTTTTGGTTTTCGGAATTTTGGGCCAACTTAGATTCGGTAGATACAAACAATGCATTATCCTCCGAATGTGAGTAAGTCTACACCAACCCCGCCATGGCTAAGGGTGGTGGTTCCGCATGCAGTTTAGAGGGTTAGCCATCACATTCGGAGGTTTCGTGTTTTTCTTTTTAGTCCGATTATTAAAAGTTCAAAAACAAGAAAATTTACAATTTTTTGGTTTTCAGAATTTTGGGCCAACTTAGATTCGGTAGATAAAAACAATGCATTATCCTCCGAATGTGAGTAGGTCTACACCAGCCCCGCCATGGCTAAGGGTGGTGGTTCTGCATGCAGTTTAGAGGGTTAGCCATCACATTCGGAGGTTTCGTGTTTTTCTTTTTAGTCCGATTATTAGAAGTTCAAAAACAAGAAAATTTACAATTTTTTGGTTTTCGGAATTTTGGGCCAACTTAGATTCGGTAGATACAAACAATGCATTATCCTCCGAATGTGAGTAGGTCACATAAATAATAGCCATTGGGTTACATAACCTATATAAGGAGTGAATCTCTTACCCTATATGCAACGAAAAAACATTTTCACTCTGAGCAACATAATATTAATCATCTTAGACATAATGGCACAACAATTCATTAATCCTATCGAGTTCACGATCGAAGAAGATTTATCTCTTTGTAGGCGCTATGTTCAATTCTATCCGAGACGGGGAGAAGAACGCAGGAAAGGAGGTGTAATGAGTATGAGTTATTTGTTTAGAATTCACGAAAAGTTTTGCGTCGACACCGGAAACTCAAATAACCGTCACTCGGCTGATCTATTCTGCAGAATTGGTTCAATAAAAGAAGACGTACAACAATTCGTCCATTTAACTTATCTTGTGAATGAATATCAATTGAGGGTTGAAACTAATGATGAGGTGATACAACGATCTCTCGAGGAATGGCGGAGATGGAAAAGATCAAACTTCCGTTTTGAAGCTCATTTCAAAATCCTTAAGGCAATGGACAGATTTAATCCGTTTAGGGCACGTGAAAGACGTCCATGAAGCTAATCACAAGTCATTGTAATGGAAATGTCGAAGTTTAATCGTTACATGATATTATGATAATAAAAATAATTTCAAAAATCGGTTTTTATTCTGTTATTAAACCTACCGAATATATAGGATTCGGATCCTATTATGTGTAGTAATGTACCGATTATACTACAACGGGTACTTCATTTTTTTAAAAGAGTCGTGCCTCGAAATGCACACACAATCGGTTTAAAAAAAAACAATCCTACCGAATATTCATTAAAACAAAACAACAGATTCCTGAATTCAAAATGCATTTAATCGGTGGTATTAAAAAAACATTTACAACCGAATACAGGCATTCGGCTGGAAAAGGTGAAACCTTTACGTCCGATTATAGTTCATTATTGTTGCCACTTTTTTACGCTATACCTGTTCACTCTTTTCGTGCCACACCTAACGGCCATATTATCTTCAACAAGAGCCATTCGAACTTTAACCTATAAAAGGAAGGTAACCTATTCGCATTTATCCCATTGTCTAGTATTTTGTTGTATCTCTCTATTTCATATTACAATCATGTCAAACTTTGACGCAACTGAAGATTTGGCCATTGTGAAAAAGTGGTACCAAGAAACCAGACGTGAAGATGTCATTGCCGGAAGGTTAACAACCGAAATATTTTGGGGGAGAGTGTACATCCAATTTGTGCGAGAATATGGAAATCCAAAGCAAATATCCCTCCAACAAGTTCATGATCGGTTCCGGCTTATCCAAAAAGGGGTGAACGATTACATAACGATACAAAAGCGAATCTTTAACAGAATCCACTTAAGCTTGACGATCCAACAATTTGTAAGTATATGCATACGAAACAATAGCCACTTAGTTTATAGGAACTATGCATTCTATTATAGTTTGTTTTATTTTATGTAGGAGACACTTGCAAAAAGGCACTACTTAGAGGAAAAAGGAGAAGACTTTACATACGATGGAAGTTATGAATTCTTGAAGGCGGTGGCCACCGTATAGAGTCACAACAATTTCCCCAAATTATGGTATGCAAAATGTTATATTCGCAAGTTAGTGTGTTGTTTCATCTATCGATTCTTTCACATTCGGTGGTTATTATGTTATTTAATCTACCAATTCTAATAATATTTTCAAAATTCCCAAGTCAGAGTTACCGGCGTACGTTTTCATATTTTATAATCTACCGAATACACTCATGTTCCAAATTCTAACAAAACCATCACACATATATGAACACAATCGGTTATTTAGTGAAATGCGAAACCATCCGAATCAAACATTCGGAAAAATAGGGTATAATATTATCTACCGAATATATCACATATCTTCAATGAAATTTGCAAAAACTTGAAAAAAAAAATGGATAAACTAATAGTCATCATCATCTTCAATCAGTTCAAGTGACCCGGAAGGTAGGTTGTTATTCACGACACGATCCCAGTCAACCATGTTGGACTCATATTGTTTAACCCAATCCTTGCAATGGTTCATTGGAAAGTAATCGTGCCACTTACTCAACGGTGGTAACGGACAATCTTTCTTTACCCTTAATCCGATAAAATGCATTTCATTCACAAACGCCATAATGATTCTTCTATATTTAACCGACTTGTCGCATGCCGTTTTTGTGGGTGCAAAAGTCATACTAGGTCCATACTTCGGAGGAACAAAAAAATGTACCACACAATTCAAAACCGCCGCTAGGAGATATCCACATTTAGGCATTGTCATCCAATACTTGTATCCAATTGTCTTCAATCCCTTTCGGCACTTTATACGCGTAACTAAATCTTTGAACTCAACTTCTTTGTCGTATCTATCTCCTCGCCTCATCATCTCCATATAGAAATCCTTGTCCTTTATTAGTTGTACCACCATCTTATTTCTTAAATATTGGCATTGGGTCACATCTTCGATAACCGCCTCTCTAAAGTAACCCATTTGTTCCGCAGCGACGTGAAATCCACAATTGCCATCGCCATAAACCTCCTCAATGGACAAAACAAATGGAACAATCAGTTGAGGGAGTTGTTCCAAATACTCTTCGATAATTGTATACGTGGTTCGATTTGGTATTCCATAAAGATCCCTAGGGCAAGGAAGACTACCATACTTCTCTTTTATGGTAACCATTTCTGTTAGTTGTGTTTGTTGCGAGTCTCTCATTTTATCAACAATAATAGAGCTAGCTTGGCTCTCCACTAACACAACTTCTTCAACCACCTCGGATTGACTAGCTTGAGAAGGCTCCGTACAGACCTTTGGTTTAACTTTTCCTGCGGTTGGTCCACTTTGATCCTTTCTTGGACGACCTATTTTCTTAGGTTCCGGCTCATCTTCATATCCGGCTTCCAAACGCTCGGCCCTACACGGTATTCTTTTATTATACAAATACTCCTTCAACTCTTTTCTTTGGATGGTCCTCGATACTTCGGTGTTGGGCCTACCGGCACCCTTTTGCTTAATAGGTTCATCAACATCCCGTAAACAAGGGTGAAGGGCTTGCTCCAAATTGTGCATCAATATTTGCATTTTGGTGCCATTTGATGTAGCGTAGCGCTGTGCTATTCGTGCACACAATTCAGACTCAAAGAAAGACAGACGACAAACTACCGGGGTGCTGGGAGTAAAATTTAATTGCCTCCAAAATGGATGAATATCATTGATGTCAATCACTTCAACATACCTACCCAACTTATGAAGACACGGGAGTCAAATACCCTTCATATCCTTGAAAACACAAACCGTATTCTCGTCTTCGTAAGCTTTATAAACACGGAGTTGTTTCATCATGTGATTTATTGCCCATCTTGATACTTTATGAACAATGCCCCTTAGAAGCAATCTTTCCTTAGCATGTTCTGTTGGGAATTGGTGTACACTAAATTGCATACTGGTTCTAATCTTTACGAGATCACGTTTGGTGTATTCATGGATTGCTTCTTGAATTGACACAATTCCATTTTGACTCCCAAGTAGTATAGTCTTTAATCGGCCATGAGACCCCTCCGCAATGCTTGTCGCTTCGTTCTTGAAGTTATGAACTTCATATGTCCATGCAAAGACAAACCTCTCCTTAATAGGTAACCATTGTGTTTTACAATACTCAACGGGTTTTCGATAGTTTGTGCCATATTTATCCTCAAATTTCTTCAAGTTTTCTTCGTAAATTTCCTCGGTCATTGACCAAACAATCTTGTCCCATGAATTCAAAAACATTCTCCAAATCATTCTATCCTCCGACCATTTTTCATCAAATAACCGTTTCTCTTCTTCTCGTTCTTCCATGGTTAATTTACTAATGCGCTCATCCTCTTCCTTCGATCTCTTCGTACCATTCCTTTGTTTTTTATCTTGGAAATGATGATGGCAATTGGATTTGAGGTTTTGTTGAATGTGCCAAGTACATTGCAAGTTTCGGGCTTCCAGAAACACTACCGTTATTGCATGCATTAAGGCTTGATCGTTATCCGTTACAATAACCCTTGGAAAATCATCACCATTATAAATGGACCTCAACGTCTCCAACATCTAAATGAAACTCACATTGTTCTCGTGATCCATTAAACCCCATGCTACCGTAAATGTTTTTTTGTCCGAAGTGTGGCAAGCAATATTCAACAGCGGCATGTTATATTTTTTTGTCTTATAAGTGGCATCTATCAACAAAATTTGATGAAAGCATTGGGCCAATTGAATCATTTCGGGATGTGCCAAGAAAATACGAACCACTTTACCATCCTTTTCTTCCCTTCTCAACGTGTAGTCATGTAACTCCGACAACCACTCCGATTTTTGCATGACAGTTCTACCATCCCATTCCATTCTTTTGATCGTAGCTAGGGATGACTTAATTGTAGACAAAGAAGACAAGTTATTGGGGTCGTCCGCCTTTATTTTACTTAAGATCGCACTCGCTTTTTGGATCCTCATACACCTCACCGTCTCCATTTCTCTTGGTTTTAGCTTGGAAACCATTACATGTCCAAGTAGAGTATCCGGATCATCGTGGTTATGACAACCATTATCAACTTTAGACATTTTCCACTCTAAACCTTCCGCACCGTCGGGCTTATGGAAGACAATCTTGAAAGGACATCCTATCTTTTTTGTACTGCTTCTGTATTTCCTCTGCGTTTTCCTTATGTACTTACTATACTTTCCCTCATGACTCTTTCGCTTCCCACCACGCTCACAAATCATTTCAAATCGAGTTTCATCCACATGATTGTTTTGAACAACAACGCACATGTTATCTTTTGCCTTGTTCATAAGCCATTCCTTTGCCTCCTTCTTACTTCCAAATGACTATACACGAATATAGCAAAACTAATATCATAAGTATAAACATTTAACATACATATTTGAATAATAATAATAATAATAATATTTACGAGTATACCAAATCGTTTGAATACTGTAGCGAGGTATCGGGCCTCAAATAGAAATCATCAACAACCGCTACAACGGCCTACAAAAAATGAAGCAACAGGTTTTACATTCACATTCGGATGAAAGTCTGTAGGTTTTACAACCGATTGTACTACAATCGGACTTATAATATATCACAATAAACAACCGATTTTATTGTAATATTTAGACAGTCTCCTGAGTACAAAAACAATCATATTCGTCGGATATATATAAGTTAATACTTCCGAATATTAACAATCGGAAGGTAAAGTAATCACTATTCCTCCGCTTTTCACATATGAATTACAATTTTTCCAAGTTTGCGACAAGTTGAATTTTGGGCCAATAATACATTCGGTAGTTATATAAATTTTAATACAACAGAATATAAAAAAAAAATTTACTAACTTTCATAATTTTGAGTTCGATTTTGGGGCCATTCGGTAGTACAGGTAATATACTAATTACCGAATGAAGACATTTTGGAAAATAAATTTGGGGGTTTTCAAATATTCGGTAGTAATAGACATTCTTAAAACTAGCGAATATAAATTTTTGGTACTCAGTAGCTTATATTCGGTAGATATGTGGATACATTAACTACCAATTCTTGGTAGTTCATGGCATTAAATGCATGCATTAATCGAGTTTTCTCGTTTACAAACACATACAAACGCATTGAAAGTGGGTATTGAGTTTCTCAACACAATACCTGTCTGTTTGATGCATCGTTAGCTTCGATCTCGGTTGATTCTCTGGCTTCCTCCATGAAAGCGTCATCTAGGGTTTCCTCTCCACAAAAGTTTGGATCATTCAACATATATCCCAAATCGTCTTCTCTAAACGATCCTGAACCTTCAACATTATGTTCTTCAAGATCATTCTCACCTTCTTCTTCATATCCATCCATTTTTGTTGCCTATTTCTAAAAAAATTGTTTTTTCACTATTAACCTTCTTCTTCTACTCTAGAAATATTAAAATACAACAAATGATCAAAATGTAACAGTCTACTCAAAACAAAAAAGTAAATGAAATCAACTATTACATGATTCCAACATCGAAGCGTCCACAATCGGACGTTTTTTGTTTTTGTTTTCTACCGAATTAATTCGGTTGATAAAAATCCTTATTTATCAACCGATTAATTGAGGGCAATTTTTCCATTAGGAATTACGCGATATAAGGGGCGGTTTCGTTTTACATTTGGGTGACCCTATTTTGTTTTATTGTTGGCCCCTAATTCTTTTCTCTTGGCCCCTAAAAACGCTAATCAAAATAATTTGTCATTATGACCCTGTTCTTTATTTGGAATTACAGTTTGATGCCTTATTATTATCTCCATTTGTTCCAATTTCCTTATTGGCTGCACCCATTTGATGCAGATGTGGTTGGCTTCTTAAAGACAATCACCAACATTTAGGTGCTTCAGATGGATGGTGGGCATTCCAGCCGAATGTGCGAGATAACAATTGAGAATGTTAGGTAACAAACTGAAATTTTGTATTTTCGTATTTTCGCTATTCCGTATTTTCAATGTTGTTTCCCTTTGCAACTTAAGGAAGAAAATATTGTAACCCATCTTTTTACTGATTCAGGGAAGATCACCCTGTCGTCAACCAATGCGACGAAGGTCTACAACAATGTAGACATACCTGAAAATCATCGAAATGCGCACAAGGTGGTTAACTAACTTTCCACTCAAGCATAACATGGTCACCTGATTACAGGAATTCCTGTAACATCATTTGTTTTTCATGAGATGGAGAAAGTTCAAAAATGACCAATCCCCTGACCAAAATGGTATTGATAGTAGAGAAAGTTCTAGGAGAAGGTTCAACTCCTATGGAAAGATTGAACTTTATGGTCACCTGATTACAAGAGTGTGAGTATAACTTCAAAAATGATTAAGTTTTTTCAATTTGGTGGAGGAAAACCATATCTCAGATTTGATTTCTACTATGCTAGGTTTAAGTGATTCCGGTTCCCTATTTATCAGGGAAAATAATGCGTTTGGATGTTAGCAGCCACAAAGATGCAATTGAGATACCTCCACCCAAAGATGTTTGTAGTAATTCATTTGACACTGCCCAAGAAAAATTGGTAATCACTCTACTCTTGAGAGCTTTTTTCTTTTAGTTGTTTCAATATTTATTGCTGAATTTGGTTTCTTTTGCTGACAAAGATAAGGATGAAAAATAATTGATGCTTAATGATTCAGAAAGATGATTCATACTCCATTTTAGTATCGATTAAGAATTTGTTCTTTGTAGTGCTCAATCATCATGAGGAAATAGATGCAAGAAAAAGTGTGGTTCAATATGCTCCATTTTTTAATGGATCTAAAATTGGCCATATTAATTCATGCATTACGGTACGAAGAATAATGATGCTCTGGATATTCCAACTAAGAAATGGTTGGTTGGTTGGTTTTTTCTTTATGGGCTAAAGATATCCCTTTCCTCCTTTTTTTTTTTTTTTATGAAAAAAGACTTCACATAATCTCTGAAATTTGAAAAGGTGAATTGATCATAATGTTCTTCATTTCCGAGAATGTCTTCTACTAGCCATCAGTTCGTCCGGGGTGGCGCCATACAACGAGAACACAAGGAAAGCACTTGAGGATAAGCATCCGACGATGCCGCCTCCAAGGAAACCAACCTGTACGTTGCAGGAGACAAATAGATTGTATTAAATCTTTCCCTAAGGGAACTTCGTGTGGAAGGGATGGCCTTCGGGCAAACATTTGTTGGATGCTTTCTGTTCAATATATGGTCACGGCCATAACTAGGGTTGTTAATCTTTGGCTTGGCGGGAGATGCCCTCTTAACCTAGCGGAGTTCATTGCATCGGCTCCCTAACACCCCTCCTTAAACCGGATAAGAGCATTGTCCCATTGCTGTTGGGACAATTTGGCGTCGACCGGTGTCCAAAGCGGCGATGAAAGGGGTTGGTAAGGACATGGCAGCGTATCTTAATTTCCGGATGTTTCTGGTGCTGAAATCCTACATGCTGTGAATAGGTTTGTCAGTAAACATCATGTAGACGCTTATGCTAATGGTTGACTTTACCAATGCTTTTAACCTAGTTGACCGAACGGCTATGCTTTCTGAGGTACGTAAGATCTATATCGCCTTGGGTAGAATAATGATGCACGGCTCTAGATCCTTTATCTCATCCAACAACAAGGTGACCCTTTAGGGCCTTTGTTATTTGCTCTGGTACTTCATCAGGTTGCTAAGATAAATGAGTTTATCCCTACATGCCTGTTTTGGCACCGTTATTGGAGACACCGAAGAAGTGGCAAAAGCACTCACTATTATCAAAACAGGGCTAAAATATTAAAGAAAACTGAAATATTTTGGCCCTCTTGTGATGGACGAAGGATAATTGATGGGATGTTTCCTCCTTTTGATGCAGATTTTATCAAGCTCCATGATTTGAAAAACAAATCTCCACACTTCTTTTTGGCCTTCGTATTTGTCACCCAGACTATATTATGGAGGCGGTAGATATATTTGATAGAGGCTTGCGAGAAGTGGTGGAAGGCATGTCAAACTATCTACTCTACCTATCAGATATGGAGGTCTTGGACTTTATACTGCTAGGAGGCATTATGTTTTTGTGGCTTCACGTGTGCAATCTTGGGGATTACAGGATCACATATTGAGGAGTTGGTGTGGACGGTATGGATGATAATTTTAATAAGGCTTTGGAAATTACAATGACTCTTCCTGATTTTGATCTTAACAACTTCACCAATAAAGACAACGCCCCCCCTAAAGCACAAAGCATCCTGGCGAGTGCTCTTTTTGGTAAAGTGGTTAAGGACATTGATAGAGTTTACATGCTAACGGAGAGACAGAAAGCGGTTTTTGGTTGTTTGCATTTTCTTCTGGCTATTCCGATTGAGGGGCTAGGGCGAAGATGTCTCCTTTGGAATTAATGATCCCGCTTTATCCCTCGAAAATATGGTGAACATGCAGTTCATTGTAAAGTAGACCCTGGGTATAAATATAGACATGATCATGTGAGGGATATTTTGTATGATGTCTTGTGGAGGTCTGGCATTTCGGCAAAGAAAGAAGCACCTGTGCATTTCCGACAGACCCACTTGAAGGGAGATCGACACTAAGACCAGCTGATGTTCTTATTTTTGGATGGGCTAATGGGAAACACACATGTTTGACCTCACCGGCTCCTTTGGTAGGAATTGGACATGTTTACAGATTAAGATATCGAAGCATGAGAAAGCATGTTTGACAATGGGCATGCTTTCGTCCCTTTGCTTTTGATACTTTTGGCTATTTGGCTCCAGAAGCAGTTGGGCTACTCAAGAGGGTCCAGAAAGTCATGCGCAGCAATGTAATGACCCCTGGCTCACGAGATTTTATTTTTAATAGGATAGGTTTTGCTATTCAAAAAGGGCTAGCGGCACAGCTTGTCGCTCGCTTGCCTAGTATGTAATTTTTATCTTTTAAGGAATAATTTTCACATAATTTAAAAACAAAAAACAAGTAGGTGACTATTTGTCAAAGTTAGCGAGTTAGTTTGATTTTCTGTTTATATATATATGAGATTATGAGGAGAAGCTTGATAAATGTCTTGACTAATAAATGAGACCCAAAGGATAGCTAATTAAGACGGATAACCAATCCATTCATTTTGTAGTGACGACTTTTTAGAACCATATTTTGAGCATACTTCTGTTAGGTTGCGATTGGTTTTGGGCTAAAATTTTGAACGCCTGCAATATACCTTGAAGAACCAATATTGGTTGAAATTTTTCTCCTTCCATGGATTTGCTTTCATAGTTGGCTTGCACACAGAAACTGCTTATTTAGTTATTTTTATGATTTTCCAGCATTTCTTTTTCTTATTTTGGTCAAGCTTCCACAAAGGCCTTTTTCTTTTTCTTTTTCTAGACCAAGATTTGATGGTTTAGAAATGCCTGCAATTTCTCTTCAAGATAAAATCTCAGTGGAGAAACCTTTTTCTGAGGAGGAAGTGAAGAATGTTATTTGGAATTTTGGTACTAATAAAGCACCGGGACCGGATGGATTTACAATGGAGTTTTTCAAGTGTACTTGGGATATTATTAAGAATGACTTAATGCTTGTTATTAAAGAATTCGAGTCTACTTCTTCTCTCAACTGGAGACTCAATTGCACTAATTTGAAGCTCATCCCTAAGTGCAGTGGAGCTGTTTCTTTACACAATTTTAGGCCGATTAGCCTAATTGGAGGAGTTTACAAAATTATATCCAAATTGTTGGCTGATAGGCTTAAGCTTGTGCTTCCATCCATTATTTCAGATTATCAAGGCGCTTTTGTTCAACATAGACAAATAAATGATGGTATCTTAATTGCTTCGGAACTAATTGATTCAAGAAAAAGAGATGATAAGTCTGGAGTGGTTTGTAAAGTAGACTTTGAAAAGGCTTTCGATAACATTAATTGGGGCTGCCTTGATATTGTTATGGAGAGATTTGGTTTTGGTAATGTTTGGAGAAGCTGGATCAAATGGTGTATCTCTTATGTGAGATTTTCTATTTTAATAAATGGTGAAGCTTCTTCTATGTTCAAAGCTCAGAAGGGTATTAGGCAAGGGGATCCAATTTCACCGTTTCTTTTCATTATGGTGGCAGAAATTCTTTCCTTAATGCTCAAGAAAGCTGCTGAAGTTGGTCTTATTTCTGGTTTCAAGGTCTCTCCAGAGGGAACTATGATTCATCATTTACAATTTGCAGATGATCTCATTGTCTTCTTAGATGATTCAACTGAACAGGTTACTAATCTGAAAAATATTCTCTTTGCTTTTGAGCTTGTATCTGGTCTTAGAGTAAATTTCAAGAAAAGTGCAATTGCTGGAATTGGCTTTAATAATAATGCTCATCTTTGTGCTGATATATTTGGTTGTGATCTGGTTCATTTTCCTATTAATTATCTAGGCATTCTCTTAGGAAGCAAATCAAAATGCAAACCTATATGGGATGTGATAATACAGAAAATCCAAAAAATATTAGCTACATGGAAGAAAAAATATCTCTCAAAAGGACAAAGATTGATATTGATAAATAGTGTTCTGTCAAGCCTACCAATATACTATTTAACAATGTTTCAGATGCAGAGCGCAGTTATGAAGACAATTGAGAAGATTATGAGGGATTTTCTCTGGGGATCTACTTCAAATAATAAAAAGAGAAGCTGGGTTTCATGGAAAAGAGCAAATATTCCAAAACACAGGGGAGGTATTGGCATAAAGAAATTAAAGTTGGTTAATAAGGCTCTTCATTGTAAATGGATTTGGCGTTATGGTGCAGAAAAAAAAGCGCTGTGGAGAAAAATAATTCACCAGAAATTTGGAGGTAATGTCAATTCTTTCTTACCAAACTCAAGTTCAATATCTGTTGGTCATAGCTTGTGGGCTGGTTTTCTGAAGTCAAAAGATCACATAATGCAAAACACCACCCTGAAAGTTAAAAGTGGTAATAAAATCTTGATGTGGGAGGATAAGTGGATTGGTAATCTCCCTTTAAAAGATTCCTTCAAAACTCTATATAAGATTTCAAGAAAGAAAAAAGCAACTGTTAAAGACTGCATTTCAACTAGTGGGGCTTGGAATTTGGACTTCACAAGAAATCTGAGAGAAAATGAGCTAGGTGAGGTTATCTCACTTTTACAATTATTGGGAGACCCTTCTGGAGTACTCAATTCAGCTGATGAAGATGACACAAGGATTTGGGATCTGGGTGATGATTTCAGTGTTGCAAACTGTTATGACTCACTTGATGTGGATGGTTTCTTATCTTTTCCTCATAAACAGCTTTGGAACAAAAAGGTTCCACTAAAGGTTTCTTTTTTGGTTTGGACTCTATGCTTTAATGGAGCTCCAACTAATGATTATTTGGCAAGAACGGGTAGGTCAAATACAGTTAATTGCATCCTTTGTAATGAAGCGTTAGAGACTAATGACCATCTGTTTTTACACTGTAAAGAAACTTCAAAGCTATGGAGTTACTTCTTGGACGGTTTTGGGTTGCAGTGGGCTTTTGCTGAAAATGTTAAACTGACACTTTGGGAATGGCCTTGCAAAAAGGAAAATAACATGAAAAATAAGCTTTGGGGTCTTATTCCTTTCGCAATTTGGTGGACGGTTTGGAAGGAAAGAAACGATCGTTTGTATGGAGGCAAGAGAAGCAGGAATTGGAAACAGCTAATCATTTCCATTAAGTGTACTTTGTTTAACTGGGGTATGCCTAATAAGATCTTCGAAGGCTTTTCTTTAAGTACTCTTATTAGCAATTGGGCGGCTGTTGTTGGCAGCTAATGTATTGATTACTCTTGTTCTCTGATAGTTTCTGTCACTATTTAGGTGACGGTAACTTTTTTTTATAAAATTTGCCCTTTTGCGTCAAAAAAAAAAAAAAAAAAGCTTCCACAAAGGCAAGAATTACTCTATTAAGAGAACAGGACCCAATCAAACTATCTCTAGGTTTTCATCGTGTCTTCGTCAGAGAAAATTTGTTGCCCATGTAAAGACCCTACAAATGAGTATGTTCATCCATTATTTCATTGTGACTCATAGGGAGTGAAATACAAAATAAATAAAAAAAAGTAAAAACTCAAAGGAAATCAGAATGTTTTTCTTTTGAGACAGAAAGAATACTTGACAGTATCCATATGGGTGCAATTTGTCTTTGTGTGCATATTTTGTCCAACATGTTAAGAGGCTTGCTTGCATATCCCTATGACATCCCAAGCTTCATGTTGGCGGGGTGCCCGTCGAACCATGAGCTTCATTAGTATTTGTATTTAGCGAGTCGCCCCGCCCAACGCAGTTTTAATTTCTACTATTTTTCAGTCACATTTTTGGTTCTTTCTTTGACGTTTTATTTGGATCCCAACTCTCAATCGCTTCTTTTGTATTGTCAATTATGTCCATTGTAGACGTATTTAATAACCAAAGAACTTCAAAGCTGAACTGGATTGTATCTTCTAACCGTGGAAATGTTAATTTACGTTATTATAACTAGTAAGACCACGTGTGCGATGCACATGCTTGATTTTGATTGCTTTAGCAACACCAAATTTGATGGTAATGAAAAAACACCAAATTTGATGGTAATGAAAAAAAAATCTTAGTAAATTTTTTTTAATATTCATATTTGTACTTATTACGTAGATAATTCAAAGAGCTTTCCGAATATACTAATTTTGTAAAAATCCGGTATGTATTTTGAAGATATCAAGTTTTAAAATTTTTAGATCTAATTTTAAAATAATGGCATTCATGTAAATATATAATTATTGGTTTAATTTACATTTTACCCTTGAATATACTCCCTCCGTTCCATTTTACTTGCCTTTTTAGGGTTATTTTTATGTTCCAAAATAGATGAGTGTTCAAGCTTTTTTCTCAAATTCTCACTAATTTGCCCTTGCTTTGGAATCATATCACACCATTAATTTTCATTGAAATTAGTAGATGGATAATTATTCTAATTTTTAAATCCACTCCATGGAGGATAAATACCTATCCCAAGTAAATTACAACGGGATTCGTAATTTACACCAAATATTGAAACTAAAAACTAGGTGATTTAAATTTTTAGGAAGCTATTAATAAGGGCAGATTTGGAGAAAAAAATACTCTCTATGTTGTTTCTTAATCTGCATGAAAAACTCTACAACGTCAAGTAAAATGGAACGGAGGGAGTATATGCATAGTAATGATTGATATTTAAGGTCATATTAGTAATATCAAGGTGACACCAAACTATTTTGTTTTTTTGTGACCAACCAAAAAAGGCTTCACCAAAAGGGGAGTAAATTTTTGATGGGGGCGTTTTATGATGGGGGCATGGGGGATAAAATATCTTCAATTAAGATAACTAGTATTTTCACCAAAAATATACTTCTTTTATATGTTTTGAAACAAAATTTGATGGAATTAATTTATAGTAAAGACACGTGTCAATATATGATTTGTCCCCCATGCTCCCATCAAAAAACGCCCCCATCAAATATTTTTCCCCAAAAGGGGGCCTTTTCTTTATTATAGCAAGATAGCTTTCCTGAACGAAAATCCATCCATCACATTTTACTCCCTTTGTCCCAAATAGAAAATTAAGGAACCATCTTTCAAGCTGCAACCGACTTGACACGGGGATTTACAAGTCAACATGGCTGAAAAAACTATAAAAAGTGCTACAAACATACCGATTGGTTAGATGCTAATGATCACCGTGGTTCACTATCTAAACCCCTAAATCCTTAACTTTTCCATGTTCATAGCTTGAGCAATTTTCTGAAGATGTTTGTGGATGGATTTCTATATAATGAGATAGATGTGACGCGACATTTTGTGTTGCTTTTGAGAGTGCGGGAGAAAGATGTTTAATTAGAAAGAGGTTGATGACACCGCAAGTTATTTTCTTAGTAGAAATTCTTATACTAGACGGAAATATTTATTTACTATGATTAATTTGTTGAATTTCTTCATGGATGATTATTTTGGCTTTAGTCTCATCCACAAGTGATAGTATGCAATGGTGGTTGTATTTAGGATGAGCTTGCTTTTCCTTCAGCTATATATGCACGCAATATTTTCCCCACAATGTAATGGTTTTTAACTCATCTTTTGTAGGATAGCGACTGGAAGTGATTGATGGTCTTGGTGTTGAAGCATTGCATGTATAACTACTAAAGTTGGTGATGTAAATGGTGAAGCAAGGCAGTTGACTGGAATTATTTGGTAGCGCCTCAAGTCATTATGTGATGCTGAAGTTAGTGTCTCTGAAATGTTATGATTTACTGGAAAAATATTACATAGGGAGCATGTGGTTCGAACATGTCCTCTTGGAGTTGTTTTCCCGGAGTAAGCTTTTTATAACAGACATATTTTGCCGGATTAATGTGCAGCTACACTTTTTTTTTAATAACAAAAATGGAAATATGCCGAAGGTAATTGAGCATGAAAAACTGGGATACATATTAAAACAACCTCTGCAAAAGAAAACTCAGTGAAATAGCCCGTGCCGTTTCGGCAAGGGTCATTCCCTAGTATTCACACACCAAACAACATTATAGATGGAGCTAGAATCCATATCAATCCAAATTGCTACACTCCAGATAGGGTGTTTCATTTAGCTCGTTTAAGACGGCAATGTGATTTCATTACATTAATGCCATTTATTTTCGATCTTTTTCCTTTCAGATTCATAACAACAAAGTTTCTTTAAAAGTATTGTAATCTCTTGTATGAATTTATCTAGTTGTATTAAGGTGCATGCATTATCGATGAAAGATTTGCATTTCTATGATCGGAACCTTTACTCGGTTCCTGGAGAGTAAAACTGTTATGGTGTTATCATTGAGATGTTAGTAGTCAAATTCATAGACATATGCGCTAAGTGTAAGTCCATCATCATCCAATTCGAGTTAGGCATCTACTAGTCATGCTAACCCTAACAAGGCAGTGCTAGCTAGGCTAGTAGTATAAGGCTAGTGATTTTTTTTCAGTGCCTTGGTCAGTAGCATTTTACTTTTTACACGTGGTTGGTGTTACTTGAGTCAACTCTACTTGGAATCCACAGAATAAAGTTGGTGGAGAGGAAGGATGATGCTTTCAAAAACTTAGTGGCTTTCTATTGAATTTGGGGACTACCTGCCCAACAATGTTTTTTTTCAGCCAAGTCATAACAATTTATTAAAAATTTGAAGAGGTTACAAAAAATAACAAAAGATGAATAAACCCATTGAACAAAAAATATTTAAATCTGAAATAATTGATACCAGGATCCTCCAAACAAGTAAGCAATTTGTTAAAACAGATGAATCATTATTTCACAGCTTTGATCCCTAAAAAGAATTGTCATGTCTCTGTTGTAGATTTCGAGCCGAGTTTATCTCGCTTATCTTTTTCTTAAAATATGTATTGGTAAGCTTTCGCTTTGACAAGTTCATCTTTACAAATGACGAAAGTCATGTTGGTTATTTCAATATCTTGAAATTGGTTTGATGAAAGATAGTGTGTGAATAACCTCTATTTAACATCCTCTAAGAATGTTTCAATGATTGAAATAAAGAGTTTAGATCATGTAACCATCTTTGGATATAAGCATATAATGTGTTCGCGCATTAGTGTATAAGTCCAAAACCAGGAACCAAATGTAATACTTGTGTGTGTACTAAATGGTTGATGGAGACTGGATAAGTATGCGTACTCATACGCATACTAGCGGAAGTTCACGTCCGTGAATTTCTGCTGAGTTTGGAAATCAAAACCAACTTAATTAGGTTACCTTAAGTATGCATACCTGTACGCATACTGGCGGAGAGTTCACATCCGTGAATTTCTGCTGAGTTTGGAAACCAAAACAAACTCAAATCCGGTTACTTAAGTACGCATACTTAAGTGTGTTACTTTCTAAAATTGGTTTTTTCATGAACTAAAATATTTATATATTAAGGAATGCAATTTGAAAATTGTGGCTATAATGTTCATGAATCGATTCGGAGACCATATAAAGAATAACTCTAGCAACTGGGAAACCTAATCCCCACACCTCTTGTGTGATACTAGTTGTACAAGCTAGAGTCGATTCTCCTTTAACCTTAGGTTTCTACCGAGACCCTGTAGGTTAACAACTTGAAGACTTCATTGGGATTGTGAAGCCAGACCCAAATATCTTCTCTGTAGTTGCGTGATCGCATCTTTTTGTTTCTATCGTATTGAGTATAATTATAAAATTGGTTCGAGATTAATTTCTCCGATAGGCAAGATAAAAAGTAGTCACAAACATCTTCGTCTCATCGTTTGTGATTCCACAATATCTTGTTTCGCTAGTTGATTAAGATTATTGTGAAGTGATTAATAATTCTGGGTTGTTCCTCGGGAATATAAGTCCGAGTTATCGATTGGTTCTTGTTCACCTTGATTTATCAAAATACAGAACAAAACTTGTAGGTATTTCTGTGGGATACAGATTTATCTATTCATGTAGACTTTTATGTGTGATACAGATTGGTTTATTAAACTCTTCGACTTTGGGTCATAGCAACTCTTAGTTGTGGGTAAGATCAGCTAAGGGAATCTAGTGCGTAGTATCCTGCTGGGATCAGAGACGTAATGAGTGCAAATGTACCTTGGATCAATGTGAGATTGATTGGGGTTCAACTACAATACAGACTGAAGATAGTTTGTAGTAAGCTAGTGTCTTTAGCGGTTTAATACAGTGTGTGTTCAATCTGAACTAGGTCTCGGGGTTTTCTGCATTTGCGGTTTCCTCGTTAACAAAACTTCTGGTGTCTGTGTTATTTCTTTTTAGCATTGTATTTTTTTATATAATAAAAATATCACAGGTTGTGCGTTGAATAGATCAATTGGTAAATCCAACCTTTGGTTGTTGATGGAAATTGATTGATAATTGAACATTGGTCTTTGGTACCATTCAAGTTAATTTCTCTTGTATTCAATTAGACTCGCAGATTTCTATTTGCTTGAGTAAGTATTGAATCGAGAAATTGAGATATATTCTTTGATATACTTTTTATTAAGATTGAGTCTGACTGTCTAGTTGATTCTCTTAAAAGTATATTGGATTTAGTCCATACAGATTGTTAAGCGAAATATTGGGTGAGGTTGTTAGACCCCCACTTTTTCAATTGGTATTAGAGTATGCAAACACATTTAAATACCTTATAAGTCTGTGTGTGGAACTATCTGATGGACGGAAGTGTTATCTCTATAAACGTACCACCAGTCTTCAATGGCTCAAATTACTTGTGGTGGAAAATGGTTATGCGTGCCTTTCTTCAAGCGCGTGATTATCAATCATGGGTTTATGTAGTTAATGTATATGATGCTCTCATTGTGGCAATAGTGAATGTGACCGTTCCTAAGGATATTGGTGCATATTACGATGCTGAGATAGTTGCTAAAAATCAAAACTTCGACGGTTTGAATTCCCTCATACATGTCATTACCCAGATCTTCAGCAACATGTGACTACGTGCACTCGGTCTAAAGATCTTGGGATATCTTAAAAACCGTATTCGAAGGGAATACCAGTGAAAAGGAATCTACGCTTCAAAAACTAAATTCCGATTGGGTTATTGGAAGATGAAGATTCATTTGATGAGTTTAATCTCAAAGTGTCTGAAATTGTTAATGCATCATTTGCATTAGGTAAGATTATTCTTGAAAAGGACATTGTGATGAAAATTCTCAGATCACTGCCATCTATATACGATTTTAAGAAGCATGCCATCATTGAGTGAAATAACCTTGATGTTCTCTCCAGAATTACGTTGGTTGGAAATCTTAAGATCTTTGATCATGATCATATACCCAAAATAGGAAAGGATGTTGCTTTCAAAGCACATAAAAACAAATTACTTGATAAAAGTAAGAGTGTTTACATCTCTGAAGATGATCTTTCTGAGACTGATTCATCAGATGAAGATCTTGACAAGTCAGTCTCGTTGATCACAAGATAGTTTAGGGACCTTCTTTTGAAGAGAAGTAAACGGTTCACCAGAGTTAAATCCAGGTCATTAGAAAAACCCCATAATCTTGTTCCTCCTAAAAACAGGGATAATGATGAGACTAATGACAAGGATATGCCTCAGTGCTTTAAGTGTAAAGGTTTTGGTCATTTTGCAAATGAGTGTCCAAATCGAAAGAAATACACTGGGAACAAAGGTCTTGTTGCAACTCTTGATGAAATGTTTGACAACTATGATTCCAATGAAGAAGGAAAATCAAGTGATGTACTTCTTTGTGAAAATATTGATTTTGATAACTGTAGCAATACATATATCAATCTTTATATTATTTCAGAAGAAAACCCAACCAACTTGGAAGGAAAAATTGACCATTCTGTTGGAAACTCTTTTTCTAATTTTTCAGGTTCTACCTTGTGTCTAGCAGCTTGCGCATCCCGAATACCTAAATCATATTCCAGGTTGACATGCTTATATTGTTCGCTCAAGGGTCATGAGCTATCAAAGTTTTACAAGTACAAACACAAATTAAGACATGTCAACAAACTTCAACGAATAGCAAATCGATTAACAAACAAGCTCAAACTTGTTCAAAAGACTGCAGAGGTATGTAAGATTTTATCTTCGTCAAAGAAGTCAGTTTCCAAGGATAAGATAAGACCATTGGAAAGAAATTTATGGTCTAAAAACCATGTGAAACAGGGTTATATGAATTCCAATCAAAAGGGATATGGTGGACAGATTATTTGTCATCCCAACACAACTTAAATTGTGTTGGTTAGTGCATCTTGTCTCATGTGCCTGTTTAAAAGAGACAAGATTTTGCACACCTCAAGCTTTAAGAAAAGAAAACTCTTTAGTTGTTTTTGTCTTTCTTTGGTTTTTGCTGTAAGTGCATTATAAAGTCTGGAATTCATGTTTATTTTCATATCTAATTGATATTGGAAAGGACTTCGCTGGTTAATCATTAAAAAAGGGTTAAAGTAGATTTTTTTTCCTTTTATAGGATTGAGAGTTGTATGTACATGAACCTGTATTTTTTCCTTCCTTGAAACTCTTTCTAACCAAAGACTGCTTGTTGAGCTTATTTTGTGACTTCCTCTCACAAACCAATACGCATATGGATACTCCAATCATCATGTCTTTTGATGTAAAATATGTTAATTTGATTGTTAAGCCATCAATCACGAAGGAAAAAGAAATATCTCTGTTACCTCCAACTTTGATAAGAAAAAGAAGGAACATGAGAAAGCCAAGAGTTGTATCTTCAAATTCTCAGAAGTTTTTTGATGTTCTTGAAGAGTTGAGGGAGACAAGAAAGGAGATTCAGCAAATAAAGTCTTTTGTTTTGAGAACTCTTGAAATTCAGAAGGCCCTGGTTTGATAGCTTCATCCTATGAGGTTTATTGGAATTGACACATTTTTTTACGAACCATATGTTCCCATGGATTTTGACGACAAGGAGTTCGGGGACGATAAAGAATTTTTCAGAGGTCTCAATTTCTAGGAAAGCTTCTTATGAGAATTTTATTCTTGTTTCTTTAAGAAGAATAACTAGAGTTTGGAATAGCCATTATTGTGATTACACATAGCTATGTCCAACGATTTTCATCTTCAATGTTTTTAGATTTATTTATTTAAATTCTAAAGTTTATTTGGAAGATGATTTTGTAGTATTAATCTTTAAGGTTTAATATATTGCAAATTGTTATGGGATATGTGTGTTTGAAAATGTGGGAGCCTAACAAAATCACCTAACAATTCGTTTGGCAATATGAGAGGACTTATTCCAATACACTTTCTAGAGAATCAACTAGACAGTCAGACTCAATCTAGAATAAAGTATATCAAAGATTTTAAATATCTCTAACTCTTAAATCAATCTGTAATCAGCAAATAGAAATTTGTGAGCCCGATTGAATATAAGAGGAGTTACTTGAACGGTACCAAAGACCAATGTTCAAGCATCAATCAATGTAAATCAACAACCAAAGGTTGGATATTCTAATTAACGATCTTAACATACAACCTGTGATATTTCAATTATATAACAAAATATAATGCGGAAAAGAAATAACACAGACACTAGAATTTTGTTAACGAGGAAACCGCAAATACATAAAAACCTCGGGACCTAGTCCAGACTGAACACCACACTACATTAAGCCATTGCAGACACTAATTCAAGGTACAGTTATGCTCCTTACGTCTCTGATCCCAATAGGATACTACGCGCTTGACTCCCTTAGATGATCTCACTCAAAACCAAGAGTTGCTACGACCCAACATCGAAGACTTGATAAACAAATCTGTATCACATAGAAAAGTCTATAGGATTGAATAAATTTGTCTCCGACAGAAATAGCCAAGAGTTTTTGTTCCTTCTTTTGATGAATCAAGGTGAACAGGAACCAATTGATAAACATAACTTATATTCCCGATGAATATCCTAGTATTACCAATCACCTCATAATAAACTTAATCGACTAGCGGAACAAGTTATTGTGGAATCACAAACAATGAGATGAAGATGCATGTTTGTGACTACTTTTATCTTGCCTATCGGAGATATAAAATCTCGATTCAATTATTCCAATTGTACTCAACGTGATAGAAAAAACAATATTAGATCACGTAACTACAAAAAGAATAGTTGGGTCTGGCTTCACAATCCCAATGAAGTATTCAAGTCGTTAACCTACAGGGTCTTGATAAGAAACCTAAGGTTAAAGGAGAATCGACTCTAGTTATGCAACTAGTAACACACATGAGGTGCGGGGATTAGGTTTCCCAGTTGCTAGAGTTCTCCTTTATATAGTTTTCAAATCAAGGTTTGCAATCCAAGTTACCTTGGTAACAAAGTATTTAATAATCACCGTTAGATGAAAAACCCGATTCAACGAAGCTAATTCATCCATTAGATCGAACTTAGCTTGTTACACACAAATGAAATGTACCCTTATTTAGGTTTATGTAGCCGTACCCAAGCGTGTACACCATGCTGGTTCATAAATAGTTAACCGAGGTTAGCCATATGATTACTCTAATATCAACCTTATTCATCTTAACCATAACTATTTCAAATGACTAAAATGAAACTAGTTAAAGAGTTGTCTAGTTGTTATATTCTCATGAATTATACAAGAACACAATTGAAGCAAAATCTATTTGATTCACTTGAATTAATCATGAACATTATAGCCACGGTTTGGAAAGATTGCATTCCTTGAGATTTAAATATTTAATTTCATGAACAGACCGATTTTGATAAAAATAACCAGCTTAAGTATGCGTATGAGTATGCGTACTTAAGCGATCGGATTTTGAATTTGTTAAGTTTCCAAACTCATCAGAAATTCTCAGTTCGAAAACTTCCGCCAGTATGCGTACGGGTACACATACTTAAGGTGACTAGTTTAGGAGTTTGTAATTCTGAAACCCAACAGATATTTTTGGTTCGAAAACTTCTGCCAGTATGCGTACGGGTGCGCATACTTATCTTGTCTCCTTCACCAATTTCCCATACAGACATATGCATATACTTGGCTCCCGGTTTATGGATTTAAACACTAATGTGAGAACACACTATATATGCTTATATCCAAAGATAGTTACATTATCAACTCTACATTCCAATCATTAAAACATTCTTCTATAATGACAATAGCCGTTTTCACACACTATTAGCATCAAAGCAATTTTCAAGTTATTGAAATGTCAACATGACTTTCATCACGAGTAAATATGAACATGACTAAAGCGAAAGCTTTCCAACACATATTTCGAGAAATATGTAAGCGAGATATAATCAGCTCGAAATCTCAAATGTGTATAGTAGAAAACTATATCGTAAAACAACTTATGTCTCAATTATAGGAGATAGAGTAGAAATATACTTTCCAAGTGATAAATGAGTTCAAGTATCCACATACCTTTTGTCGATGAAGTTCCACAATCTCCCCTTAGTAGTTCTTCGTCTTCAAATGATGAACGCCGATAAATCTAAGATTAACTAAACTATCTATGTCCTAGTCCGAGACATCTATAAATAAGCTAGAAATCAAGACTTATAGTTTTGATCACTATCATTTACAAACATGCTTGAGATAGCAACGCATGTGATTTCGACCGAGCAATGCTCTAACAGTGTTTGCGTTCGTGAACTATGATTGTCCCATACGTGGTCAAAATTTAAGTCCTTCACATGTCGATATGCAAGTATTGATAAAAGATTGAATGAACTTTTGACAAACAAAAGTTAAGACTTTTATGTCTTTATGCTAGGTTTTCCCTATTTCTTATCCCCATTTTCCCTATTTCCACTCCTATTCATAATTTCTAAAATCAATTTACTTTTCAATTCTTATTTTTCCTATGTACCACCCATAAAAGTCAAATTGATCTTGACTATGATTGTTATGAGTTTTATTTGTTTTTTTATTTTTCTTTGTTCATCCCTCTTTTTTAATCGAGGTTAGATTTCAATTAATCATCATGACACACCTATTTCTTCATATTTTGTCCATTAATTTGCTAATCGGCGATTAATCGGTAAATTATTATTATAGTAGAATCCATTATTGAAAATCTCGACTCTCATTCCATTATCGATTGTATACATGCTAATCACATCTGTAAACCAGCAACAAGAGAATGGGGAAAGATTTGTCTTACGGCTCTTCAAATTGGTGTAGCAGTAACACAATCATTCCTAAAGATGCAATTCAAGATACTTCGTTTATTGGAAACAAAGATGGTATTTGGACATCTTATGAGGTGTTTGTTACGAAAAAGAAAAAGAATTTTTCTTAGCGGGAAGATTTCATTGGTTAATTAATTTGGGTAAAATATCTGTCTACTACGTGGATCAAGAGAAGTGGACGACTATCAAAGTTACACGAGATGTAAAATTATATAGAGCAAGCAACCTACTGCGATGGGAAACTCGGAGTTCTTTACAGTGGATGAAAATTTGTTTTACTTGAAATCAACTATGAAAATAGTAGCATATGCTTTCAAATTCGTATCTAACCACTAAAACATTAGTGGATGATCCAACTAGTACTGTGTAAATCACGAAGGCAACATATATGCTCCAACTAGTTTTAAATAACATGATGACCTAGTCCCCCTCGTCCACCATTTTTAATATTTAGCCTATATGTACACCAAACTTTTCCCTTCTCTGTATTCACTGAAGGTGATGATGAATTTTGTAGATGGAGCAGGCAGCGGGTCGGTGGTGATGAAGACGGAAACGTGATTTTTTAGCTAGGGTTATTTTTTTATTTAGTTGTGGAATGGTTTGATTGTTGGTGTAAATAAAAAGTCAAAATGACGGTATTTAAGATATTTGAAATTTTATATGAGTGGTACTTAGGATAATTAGGGATAGGAATTATGAGGGATGGGAAATAGGAAAAATGGGGATGGGAAATAGGGAAAACCTTATGCAAATATTGATAGAAGAAATGATGAACTTTTGTTTACAAAGATTAACTCTATTGTATGTCATTGTGCAAATAGTGATGAAAGGTAGAATGAATCTTTGTTTATTCCGCAGTATTGATCTTCCCTGATCCATATTTTTTATGTATATATTGTGTGGCTCCGTAAGTTTTCTTATGTTAAGCATCTCCGATTGAATTAATCATGGTTTCTCTTGTGGTTAATTTAGTTGAGTATTCTGGCTGAATTAATCATGGGTTCTCTTGTGGTTAATTCAATTGAGTTTTTTGGATATAAATTCATATTCTTATGTGATTCGTTATTTCCAAAGAAATCCCTCTTTTTTTGTGAAAGTAAGGTCGCTCTTGTTGTTCTTTCGGGAATGACATTTTATGGGGCGGAGTTCTTAATTGAACTTATGCTTAATTGCCAAACTTTATGGGGAGTGTGGATGTGGAATATTATAGGGGTTATCGTGTATATTTATAAACTCCTTGATGAATGCATTTAGTTTCAGCTATATGATTGCATCTAAAAAAGTTGATATGTGCTTTAGTGTCTCTATGGAAATTTCATTAGGATCCCACTAGTTTTCGTACCTTTGCCAATTTTATTGGCAAAAAGGGAGAGAATTAATATGTAGTTCACACTACAAATACATATGGTTTTCGGATCATTATTTAAGGGAGAGTGGGTTTCATGTGAGATGAAGTATTGACTAAGGGGGAGTGATACATATCACCATAGTATTATAGTCTAAGTTTTATACAATTGAACTTTGATGTTGTATAATAATACTATGACACTGAGTAACAATGTTTGAGAGCTTTTTTTTTCTCATTGTTATGTCTACAGAACTTCAACAACGATGATGAAGAACTTACAACCTTTGGAATCATTGGAGTACTTGGAAGTGATGAATATTTCGAGTAATTTTGAAGAACCAAGGAGATCAGGCATGTGGAAGAGAAGCTGCAAAGTTTATTTATTTTGTATTCCATATGTATTGATAGTTTTGTCACTAAAATTGACAAAGGGGGAGATTGTTTGAGCACTACTCGGTCCATATCGCAAGCGTTGATATCTCAAGCTTGTTTGTCAATTTTAGTTACCAAAACTATAAGTCTTGATTTCTAGTCTACTTATAGCTAAGTTTCGGACTAGGATAGAAAGTGTAGTTGAGCTCTAGACTCCATGACGTTCATCATACAAAGACGAAGAACTACTCAAGGAACTGGTGGAACTTCATTGACTAAAAGGTATGTAGAGACTTGAACTTATCTATCACTCAAAAGTCTCTCTACTCTATCTCCTATCTTGATACAAAAGTCGTATTGCTATATAGACTTCGATTATACACATCTGCTATTTCGAGACGATTTTATCTCACTTATCTTTTTCTCGAAATATGTGTTGGTAAGCTTTGGTTTTGGCCAAGTTCATCTTTGGATATAAGCATGTTGGTTATTTCAATATCTTGAAAATTGCTTTGATGAAAAATAGTGTTGAATAACCTCCACTACAGGAAAAATATACATCTACAACTGGAGTTCTGCAACTTTTTTCTAAAAGTCGTAGAACATCTCATGTTTTACAACTTTTTTCAAAGAAAGAGCTGTAGAATGGCATCACTACCCACCCCTAGAACCAAAGGGTTGCGACAAGAGAACAAACGACAACTCTTTAAGCAAAAGAGTTGGCATCAACCATCCTTACACTTCACAAGTTTGGGGTTTTTGTGTTATTTTAGTATAAAAATGTACAACAACCTTTATAAGAGTTGTTGAAGACAACTAAAATATTAAAATAAAAAATGGTATTGAGGGGATTCGAACATGAACCTACTATGCGTTAGTCTAACCCATCAACCACGCCTACACTATCACAATTTTGTAAGGTTTGTGGGTTTTTTTTATGTACTAACTCCATGTCAACCTTTGACGAACTTTATAAGAGTTATAATAACAAAATATGATGTTCAAAAATAAGGCTCAGTCACCTGAGCCGCAAACAGCGTGAAGCCTTCTCTGTAAACATTCGCAGACATTCTACAATGACAATGCACTTCTGTTAAATTTTTGTAACAGATGGTTAAACTTTTTCACTTCTGCAAAATTTTATGCACTTCTGCTAATTTGTTTTCACTTCGGCAAAATTTTACGACAAAATTTTCCGAGCCAGGTTCAGTATCGAAGTCTGCTATGTGTTAGTACAATTCATCAACCATCCTTCCGGATTCACAATATTGGTCGTTTTGTGCTTCTTTTTTTATCACTATTCACAACCTTTATAAGAGTTGTCGTAGAGGTATAAACACTTCTGCTAAGTTTATCTCACTTATGCTAAATTTTATTCACTTCTGCAAAAAAAATTCTAACTTTTGCTAAATTTTATTCACTTCTGCTAAAATTTTCTCACTTCTGCTAAATTATTTTGTCATCATTATTGACAACCTTTATAAGAGTTGTCGTAGAGGTATAAACACTTTTGCTAAAATTTTCTCACCTCTGCTAAATTTTCTCACTTCTGCTAAATTTTATTCACTTCTGCTAAATTTTTCTCGCTTCTGCTAAATTTTTTTGTCATCAATATTCACAACCTTTATAAGAGTTGTCGTAGAGGTATAAACACTTCTGCTAAATTTTTCTCACTTCCGCTAATTTTTATCCACTCCTGCAAAAATTTCTGACTTCTGCGAAAAATTATTTTGGTCTCTGATTCAGCTAATTTTTTCTCACTTATGCTAAAAACTATTTTCTCTAAATGGTTCATCTTTACAAGATTTTATGATATATCCTACTAAATTTGGATTGACAACCATTTCAGAAATTGAGGGTTGATGGTTCGTATGCCCATGAACCACATTTAAAGCCAAGTTATGCATACCATATGCCAGAATATGGTTTGTTTAAAATTTTGGGGAATATTCTGAAGGAATCTTGCCGGTAAATGGATGGACTCATCGTTCTTACCAAGTTTCCGGCTTATAATAGTCCACTCGCGACCAGGTTTCAAGCTCGGAGCCGGATTCAGTATCAAAGTTGATGAAAAGTGGTGTGTTTAAGCTTTCGGAGAATATTCCGATGGAATATTACCTGTAGATGGGTGGTTTCATCGTTCTTACGAAGTTTTCGGCTTATATTTTTCCACTCGCGACAAGATTTCAACCTCGGAGCCAGGTTCAGTATCGAAGTTGACGAAAAGGGGTGTCTTTAAGGTTTCAGGGAATATTCCGATGGAATCTTACCTGTAGATGGGTTGATTCATCGTTCTTACGAAGTTTCTGACTTATAGTAGTGTACTCGCGGCTAGGTTTCGAGCTCAGAGCTAGTTTCAGTATCGAAGTTGATGAAAAGGGGCGTGTTTAAGGGTTTGGGGAATTTTCCGATGTAATCTTACCTGTAGATGTGTGGATTCATCGTTCTGACGAATTTTTCGACTTACAGTAGTCAACTCGCGGCCAGGTTTCGACATTGGAGCCAGGGTATGCACAATATCGAAATTCTCCCGTGAACCCAATCGAAACCTGTAACCCAGAACACATATTTGTTGTTGAGAGAATGAGAGATTAGGTTTTGTTGAGTTTGTTGTTTTCATCGAATGATCGATTGATTCTAAGTATGTTTTTTCTTACTTTTTCCAATTAATTTGCTTTTATCTGAGTAAATAAGTATTGTTCAGATCTAAAAATTTCAGTGGTGGTTTTGATTTGCGGGATTTTTTTATTTTTTTTGGATGTCTTGAAGTTGATTTCATAGTTTGTATCAAGGGTTTTTAATTTTTGTTTCATAAGTTAAGGGTTTTTTGATTTTGTCCCTTTTAGTGTTTGTTCTGGGTGTTTGGGTGGATTTTTTGATTGGTATGTGGTTGTGGATTTTAGTGAGAGTTTATTGATGAAGCTGAGATTTTTGATCTGTTTTTTAGGGGTTTTCCTCTGTTTCAGAGATTGATCTCGAGATTTTGAGAGAAAGCAATGTTTTTATGTGTGATTTTGAAGACACCCTTTGTTTAATTTGATATTTGGATGAAGAAACCCTTTGTTTGACTTTGGATTTTTCTGATGGTTTTGCGATGGTTTGAGGTGGAACTGCAAGGAGATGGAGTTGGTTTTGCAGGGAGTTTGTGTTACTGTTTCCAGTTGAGACCGGTGGCTAATGATGGTGAGATTTATGATGGGTTTGCTGACAGAAGAATTGCAGGTGGTGCATAGTAATGGGTGTGATGCTTTTGCGGTTGAATCTGTAGTCAGTGTTGGTTGTGCTGAAGGGATTGAGCTGGGATAAATGGAAAGTGGAGATGTAAATAAAATCATCCTACATTAAGAATACAACAAGCTGCAGTTGCAATTTTCAATTTACATTTCAACTTGGGGAAATTTTCAATTTTCCTATAATTTTAATGAGGCGCAACTTCTTTATGTTTGAATGTGAGTTGGAACTCTCCATCAATAGTTGAGACGTTAACAAGACCATTAATTAGCTATTATTGACTCTTATTGAACTTTTCCATGATCATTGAAATGTGTTTCATTTCTTTTGAATGATAGTTTAATATTTAATTTGGTTTACACTGCAGTTGCAATTTTCAATTTACATTTCAACTTGGGGAAATTTTCAATTTTCCTATAATTTTAATGAGGCGCAACTTCTTTATGTTTGAATGTGAGTTGGAACTCTCCATCAATAGTTGAGACGTTAACATGACCATTAATTAGCTATTATTGACTCTTATTGAACTTTTCCATGATCATTGAAATGTGTTTCATTTCTTTTGAATGATAGTTTAATATTTAATTTGGTTTACACGGTGCAAGTTGAGTTTAACTTTGCCATGATCATTGAAATGTGTCTTATTTCTTTTGAATGATAGTTTAGTATTTAATTTGGTTTACACGGTGCATGTTAAGTTTTCTAAGTTCTTTGAGGCAGGTATCTTAGATTCTATCTAGTATTATTTATAGTGTTTCATGAATGCACACTATAAAGTACGATTCAACCTGACAATGCACTTGTTTTCTTTATGTAGGATGTTTTTCTTTACAGCTTTTTTGGAACGTCGCCTGTAAAGAGTCAATGGAGAGTTATTTACGGGTATATGGAAGAACGGGATCTTCTCGACTCAAATGATGTGAAATTTCCAAAGTTTAGCAAGGCCAAACACCAAATTCTCTGCTATGAACTGAAGCAATTCTATGTTGCTATAGCTCGCACTAGACAGAGACTGTGCATCTGTGAGAATGTAGATTTTTCAAAGCTTATGTTTGACTACTAGAAGAAGTTAGGTCTTTTTCAAGTGAGAGAACTTGATGAATCACTTGTACAGACGATGCAGGTTAAAAGCAGCAAAGAGGAATGGAATTGGCGTGGTATCAAGGTTGAAATTTGAACTTTAAGTCTTTATCAACATTCATGAATACAACCAATTTTTGTGCGGTCATTTATCTAGATTCCTAAAATGTACCCAATTTTTGGAATTTATACATGCTTAATTTTCATGCAGTTACTGGATGAAGGTAATTTTGAGATGGCGACAATGTTCTTTGAAAGAGCTGATGATTCATTCCTGGAGAAACTCACTAAAGCTTCTGGCCTTAGAACCTTGGAAATAGAAAAGGTCAATTCTGAAAATCTTGACACTAGATAGAGTTTGAATTCACCCGAAAAATAACTACGCTTTATTCACTAAAGTATCACAAAGACATACGTTACAAATTTTTTTGTTTCTCTTCTTCCTTGAATTTATATATTGAATCTACATTACAATTTAATAAAATCAAGCCTTTTTCGCTAATGTTCCCTGAATTTTGATTGCTTGTGTATGGCTCTGAAATCATCATGCCAATCAGGTTATATATTAACTTCTTTTTATGCAACAGGTATGATTTATTTGGAAAATTGTGGGGAATCTAGACTAGAAGATGCTGGCGAGTATTTTAATCTTGTTGGCAGGTATCTAGACTAGAAGATGCCGGCGACTGTTAGTTTTTAACCTCTTTTTATGCAACAGGTATGATTTATTTGGAAAATTGTGGAGAATCTAGACTAGAATATGCCGGCGACTGTTTTAGTCTTGTTGGTTTACTGCAGCTGATGTGTATTCTAGGTGTAACTGCTAGTTTCTTTGAGGCGTTATCTAAAAATTTGCAGGTACTAAAGGTAGGCCAACTGATATGAAGTTCATTGAGAACTATGACACTTCACGTCTAAGATAGTGCATATACGGTGTCTAAGCCAGTTCCTCCATGGTATCATCTACCGCTATGTAATCATAAATAATCGTCGTTTGGATTACCAATAAGAGAGTATGCAGCAAAAACGGATCACTTCCATCTAACAATGTAATCCAGACTACCACTTCCATCTAACAATGTAATCAAGACTACCATATTGGAACATGTATGCTACTGCCATATTTGTAGGGGAGGTCAATAACTACAATAACTATGTTTTTTTTCTCTTCAAAGAATCTATCATTTTTTTCTTCTTTAATTTGAAGTTAGCTAGGTAATGCAATTGGAGTGGCTGGTTAACTTGGATGAATGTGACACTGATAGGTCAATGTGAATGTGAATTACTTTCAGCAATTCGGTTTCAGCCCTAATTTTTTTTTCAAAATAGTTTTATGCACACAACTCCAAAAAAAAGTTGTAGTTACACATTCATCTACTAAAAACAGAAGTTGTTTTTTCAAATATTACAACATTTAAGGATGTTGTGTTAGAGATTATGACTACACCAAACAAAGGTTGTGAAAGAAAGTATAACAATATAAGTAAGAGTTGTGCGAGATTTTTCAACCACTCTAACAAGTGTAGTAATAGTGATATTCCTAACCATTAGAGAAGTTGTGTTATAAAATTTTACTACACATATTAAATGTTGAGAAATCAAGTATTACAACATAAATAAAGAGTTGTGTTAGACTTCCAAAGTAAAATCGAAAGAGAATCACAACTGAACCACGGGGTAGTCCAATCCTGAACCATAACTACGTTCACGACTCTTAGGTCGAAGTCGTAGTAAATCGGGGACCTTCTACAACCCCCCCCTTCCACAACCCATAGAATAGAGTCGTTGTAGGTCTACTACAACACCTGTGGGTGGTTGTGAAAGTATGTTTTTCCCGTAGTGCTCTATTTAACATACTCTAAGAATGTTTCAATGATTGAAATAAAGAGTTTAGATCATGTAACCATCTTTGGATATAAACATATAATATGTTCGTGCATTAGTGTATAAGTCCAAAACCGAGAACCAAATGTATGCATACAATGTGGCATATCTGGAAAACAAGATGTTGTGTGGTTTTTGATAAGCTGCAGGTAAGAACTGATGAGATTGTTGTGAGTATACAAACTTATATGGGTGACCGGAAAAGAATTCATGGTATTTCCTCCCTGGTTAGGAATGATCACATGCCCGTAGTTATCTCAAAAACCTGGAAGTGTCCAACTTTAGATGAAACTAAAGTAAATTTTAATGCAGCTTTCTGCAAATTTAATAAAAACACAGGAATATGAATAATAAGTCGTGATTTTGTAGGTACAAGCCATGGAGCTAGGGGATGCGACACAAAAGAAGTAGATCATGAGCAAGCTAAAGCTTTGGCGGCATTTGAAGCAATAAAGTGGGCAAAGTAACAGGGTGTTACAAAGCTTCACTTAGAGGGACATAGCCAAAGAATAGTGAAAGCCATTAATGGAACCAATTGAGCAGTAAATTGGATCAATGCAAGCATAATAGGAGACTCAATTTTTTTTCTAAATAGTTTTGTCACATGGAGATGTAGTTTCGTCCATCGAGAGGGAAATAATGTTGCAGATACCATTGCAAAAAAAGGCCTTAGTTTTTACTAGCACCCAAGAGTAGCAACATCATCTACCACGTTGGTTAAATTCAACCATAGAAACTGATATGTCTCTGTTAATTTCAAACTCTTAATCTTAATGAAATCATTTTCTTTAGTATTAAAAAAAAAAGAAGAGGAAATCCGGCCTACCATGAAACTCTTAATCTTAATCTTAATTTCAAACTCTTAATCTTAATGAAGAACTGATTCTCTGCTAATCAAGATTGATCATTAAACGGAAAGAAAAGATACATATTATCCTAACACAAAAGTTTACCTTACCCACTTACAAGACCGAATTGTTGACACAGAGTTACGAAGACACAAAGTTTCTAAGACACCAAGTTACTAAGACACCATGATAGCGAAAGAGAGGCGTGAAATCTTCTTCTTCATAGACAAAGCCTAGCTTAGGAGGAGTCTCCATTGGAAACATCTCTTATGAAGTTCCCCAACCATATCTATAACTTTCCCTTTTGGAGTTTCCCTCCTCTTGTGGACAAAAAATCTCTCCACCCCTTTTCTCTATCTCTATCTCTATCTCTGCTACTTCCTCCTCATCTTATTTTTGCTCTTCTTCATATTATTCTTCTGGTACCTCATTATCCTCATTATAATAATAATTATCATTTTCATCATAATGTGCAGGATCATCTGAAGAGGCATATCCATAATAATCTTCATCCTTATTATCAAAATCGTCGAAAGTTCCAGGAGGATTGTCTACTGCTTCTTCGACTCTGGTATCTGGATTTCCTGGGTAAGGATTAACAACTTCCCATGCTTCCTTGGAAATATTTGGTTCTCGACGTTGAGTCATTTGCAGTGGTCTAGGAGGTTCATATATTATCTCCTTATCCTCTATCCCTTGATCTTTTTGGGGTGCACTGCTGTTAGACTCTTGATTACTTGCACTTCCAAAATATAGTACTTTTATAACACTTTCTATTACAGCCCCCTTCCCCTTACTTTTCTTACTGTAAGTATTCATTTGGTTGTTGTGGTTTAATTTTTGTTTAGAAAGCAAATTCTCAGGCTCCTGTTTTGGAAAGTAAATTTTCAGGCTTTTGTTTGGATACAAATTTTCTTCTTAAAATCTTCTATTGTTATTGTGATCTCCCTTTATCCTGGTTTTTTAGTCTCAACAAGATCATTTTTATTGTTTATTAGTCTTACATGTAATTGTGGTTAGAAGTCTTGTCTGCTGCTTATTTGACATCTCCTTTATGTCTCATCATCACCATCTCTCTTACTTAAATTTTAAATGGAGCAGAAGAAAACTAAAACGCCTTATTAGGGGTACTTTCATCACCCATAGGATATATACCTATAATGTTTCTCTAATTACTTCTAAAGCTCCACCTAATATCCACTAGTTATTGAAGGTTCATTTTCCCAGAAATGAAAAGCTAACTCAAAATTTCAAATTTCAAAAGTTTACTAACTCCAAGTTTTATGGTCACTTCCATCTCCCTATTAGCTATAATTTATAATAAAAAAAGATATAGTTTGTACTTGTTCAATAACAATATCTTCATTAAAATAGTTATTGTCTATACCAAAAATTCTTCTGAGCATTTTCTCACAATAGATAACTGTTTCAAACTCACTGAACCAGCAAAGGAAAACCATAGAGAGACTTCAATTGAATCCTTAACAAAACAGATGGAAAATTCAATTTTAACACCTCCAAACTTCTCCCCAGAAGTGTATCTTAACTCCAACAAAGCTAGAACCATACCAACCACAAATTGGAATAACACAATCACTGGGAAACTTTGCAGTAAAGCTTCTTATGACTTAACCAAAATCATTGATGAAGTGAAATTTACATGGGATCTTAAAGGAGGAGTCAACATAAAACTTTACGACAAAAGAAGGAATTTTTATGAATTCCATCTAAGAGAAGCTGATGACTTTAATCTGTTGAAGCAAGGAGGAGCTTGGTTTTTTTAGGAAAATTAATGGTCCTTGTGGAATGTCCTATTCAAGGGCCACAATTCATTGATGAGGAGAGTTTTTACAAAACAAAAATATGGATGCACATTAAAAGTACTCCAACAAGATTCATAAATGAAGAGGATCTAACAAAAATTTGTTCTCCAGCTGGTAAATATCTGAAATATAAGAAACCTTATGGCAGAAATCAAGATGAAAATAATATAGAATGTCTAGTTGAAATAAGCGTCCAACACAACCTTCCATTTGGATCGGAGGTTTATACAGATGTTTTTTCCAAACCAGAATGGTTAGTGTTCTCCTACAAACTTTTCAACCTAAATATCTGCAAATCTTGTAGATGGTTAGATCACTCTATAAAAAACTGTGAACAAGGGAAGGAACAAGAACAAATAGAGGAGGTTGCACTCCAACAAGCCATCAACAAGGAGAAAAGTAATGAAAAGATAAGCCATAAGGAACCACATAGGAAATCTCAATCATGGTCGACACCAATAATCCAGTTTAAGGCAGGTGAATCGAGCTCAAATAGCAGTAAGGATAATCCCTTTCATCTGGATGAATCAGCTTCAAATCGGTCTTCTAGTGGCCTAAACCGGAAAAAAAACTTGTACTGAAATAAAAACAACTTTACAAAGGAAAGAAAAAGCCCAACCAAAAACAGAACTTGAATTCCAAACACCCCTGTTAAAAATACTCCATTCAGATGAAATTGAAGAAAAGTAGAAAAGTAGAGAAAAAAACCCTAATTGATCCCCTGAGTAAATTAGCAGACTTTTATGAACCCTACTATAATCAAAACCTCACAGCCTATGGAAATGACCCTATCCACCCATTATTCTGTCCATTCAAAAACAAAATTCTCACGGCTTTTCTCCCAAATCAAAATCACCATCTGTTGGTTGGAGAAAAAATTGAGAGACAAAAACTGATTAAGGGTCATTGGAAGAGAAAATCCAGAGACACAATCAAAAATCAGAAGCAAAATCGTTTTAATCCCCATGATACTACTATCAAGGAAACCACATCGATCCTGAGAAAGATAAAGGATGAGATGAAACAACAAAACGCAAAGAAAACCAAAAATAGGGATACAAGGGAGAAAGGAGACAGAGCAACTATGGAGGCAGAACTTACTCTCAAAGACAATGGAGAGAAATCTGGAGAAGCGATGACGGAGGTAAGTAAAATATGGTACCCAAATCTTTTTGTTAATTGGTATACAAATAATATTAGTACTACATTGCTTATTATAAGATTTACAATGTGCGCTACTTACTGCCATATTACTGTTAAGTACTTAATGCTAGGTTTGTTTAGTTATCCTGAAATTTCCTATTTCTGGCAGTTCATAAGTTTGATAGCTTGGAATTTCCAAGGTTTAGGTAAACTCGAAACTAGGAACAGCCTCCTTTACACTTTAAATAAGGAAAATCCTGATATCCTTTTTCTTTCGGAAACTAAACAACAAACTCCTAAGATGAAAAAAATCTTAAGAATGATAAATGTTCAAAATTATTTCATAGTTCCTCAGGGATTCTGCTGGGGGATTATGCCTCATTTGGAAAAACAATGTTAACATCACAATAGATGACCATGCTTAGAACCGTATAAACTTTACAATCACTGATCCTATAGATAACATCAGTTGGACTCTAACTTGTCTATATGGTATCCCATATAGAAAACTGTAACTCAAATCTTGGAACATTATAAATCAGATGGCTACAACTGTAGACAAACCTTGGATTGTTATTGGAGACTTAAATGTGGTTCTCCATGAGGAGGAAAAGAAAAGTAGGTTTGCTTTTAAGAAAAATGAAACAAAAATCTTTAACAATTTCATAAACAAATGTAACCTAATGGATCTTGGATTTTCAGGATACACTTACACATGGAATAATCATAGACAGTAGGAGGATAACATAGAACATATATTAGATAGAGCCTTAGTGAATGGTAAATGGAACATAAAATGTCCAAACTCTAGCATAAAGCATCTAGGACCCTTAACCTCGGATCATGTACCCATAAAACTTAATATGCATAACCACTGGGATGATGGTCCTACTCCTTTTAAATACTTTGGAGAGTGAATAAAACATGCTGATTGCAAGAACTTAATTCAAGATAGCTGTAATTTGAATGTTTCAAGGGTCTTCAGCCTATAACTTTAACAAAAAATTAGGAAATGTAAAACACATTCTTAGGATATGGAACAGATAAAGCTTTGGGAACATAAACAGTAATATACAAAACATAAAGAAAAAATTAGAGCAACGAAACATAACAGATAACTACACTAACAAGACAAATGAGTTAGCCAGCCTAAGAAATGAACTTGCAAAGTGGTATGCTATAAAAGAAAAGTTTTGGAAAGATAAAAGCAGGGACATGAACCTAGCCTTAGGTGATAGAAATACGAAATACTTCCATACAAAAGCTAAACAAAGGTTCAGAAGGAATATAATAGATATGATAAGAAATGATGACAATATCTGGCTCAACTCTAAAAAAGAGATTTATGAATGTATAACCCAACATTTTCAAAAAATCGCTACTACTACAAAACCTAATATTGACCAAAATTTGATAAACCTAATTCCTACGAAGGTAACCCAAGTTGATAATGACATTCTGTGTACAATGCCTCTTGAAGGTGAAATAAAAAATACTCTTTTTTCTTTGGAACCTGACAAAAGCTCGGGACCAGACGGATTCCTCCCTAATTTCTTTCAACAGAATTGGGAAATTGTTGGTGCTGACCTAATAAAAATAGTCCAATTTTTTTTTTTGAAAATGGTCATATCTCTAAGGAGATGAATGCTTCTTTTATTTCTTTAATCCCTAAAACTCTAAATCCTACGACTCCGGTAGAATTCATACCAATAGCTCTAGCTAATACTTGTTACAAAGTGATTTCTAAACTTATGGTAGGGCGTATGAAAAGACTGCTAGGGAAACTTATATCGCCTTATCAGTATTCCTTCATACCTGGAAGGCAGATAGCTGAAAACATAACCTTAGCCCATGAAATAATACACAAGATGAAAAACTCAAAATCTAAGAAAGGCTTCATGGGACTGAAAATTGATATGTCCAAAGCATTCGACGGGGTCGAATGGGACTTTCTAAACCAGGTTATGACTAAAATGGGATTTAACAACAAATGGTGTAACTTAGTTCACCAATTTGTTTCTACAACCACTCTTTCGGTCCTTCTGAATGGCTCGCCTACAAAATTATTCAAACCTTCTAGAGGTTTGCGCCAGGGAGATTCAATCTCCCCTTACCTGTTCTTATTTTGTATAGAAGCCTTATCTATATATATCCAAAATGCTGAGAAAAACGGAAAGATTAAAGGTATAAAACTGGTTCATAAAGCCCCATCTTTGAGTCATCTCCTTTTTGCAGATGACTATCTAGTCTTTTGTAAAGTTAATGAACAAACTTGGTTTACTTGTTCAAAGAATTCAGTCTGGCCTCTGGCAAGCTTATTAATCTAAGTAAATCGGGAGTTATTTTCAGTAAAAAACAGAGACAAGTGTCCGTAGAAGGGTGAAAGATATCCTAGGAGTTAGGCAATACCCTTAACGGATAAGTATCTAGGTTCTACACTATTCACTAACAAATCAAAAATAGCTTGTTTTGAGCCTCTACTTGCTAACTTGAGAACTAGGATGAATGGTTGGGATGGAATTAACCTAAACAATGCAGGGAAAACTATAATGATTAAAAATGTAACTTGTTCAGTTTATGTGTATCAAATGAACTGTTTTAAAATACCAGTTAAAATTTGTAATCAAATAATAAAACTCCAAAGAAATTTTTGGTGGGGAAAAAATGAAAAGGGTTTAAATGAAAATGAGAAAAAAAGGGTGTGCTTAAAAAACTGGTCTTCTATGTGCAAATGCTTAGAGGGGGGGGAGGGGAACAATAAAGAATGTTAGGAAATTTAACATTGCTAGAATGGGATGGAACCTTCATCAGAATCCTAAATCCCTTTGTGCCAAAATTCTAAAAGCTAAGTACTATCCAAACTGTGACATACTTCATATAAATAGTAAACCAAAAACAAATGATAGCTGGATTTGGAAAGGTTTGCTGTCAGGGATCAAACAAATTAAAAAATGCTGCTTTTGGGAGCTAGGAGATGGAAGTAACATAGATATTTGGAATGATTTGTGGATTTCCGGGTCTGAATCTCATCTCCACAGGAACCACCTATCAACTGAGGGTATTAGTAAGGTTAGTGGTCTAATCACAGACCAAAAAACCTGGGACAATGATACTCTAATTAGATGCTTTGATAACAACACGGTTGAGAAAATAAAGGAAATTAGAATACCAAGAGAAGAAAAAAAGGACACTCCAAGAAGGAAACTTAACAAATAAGATAAGTTCTCTGTAAACTCTCTGTACAAACACTTAAACTTTGGTGACAATGTAGAAACCAATTGGAGTAAGATATGGAAGATGAAGACAACAACGGCAGTAAAAAAAATATTTGGAAGGCGGCTCATTCAATTCTCCCCAATAGTATGAGAGTGGCAGCCATCCTACCTGATATTGACACTACTTGCAAATTATGTAATGAGACCCAAGAAACTCTCTTTCACTTATTTCTACAATGCAATTATGCTACACAGGTATGGAAGCATTTAAATTTTGATATGGATTTTGTTAGGAATGGTAATACTATATTTCATGAATGGTTAACAAACTGTTTTGAAAAGACAAACAGGGGAGAATATGATATAGACTGGCAGGTCCTTTGTAGTATCATAATGTGGTATATTTGGAAAGTTAGGTATGATGTATTGTTTAAAAGGAAGTCACAAAATAGTGTGGTAACTGCTACTAACATCATTAAATTTATAAACAGCTACAACATAGTTAATAATCCAGGCCACAATATAATGGAAGACCTTTACTATAATTCAAAGAATGATTCTGTTCTTCAGATTACTAAATACCCTACGAATTTCACATTGCAAATTAACATTGCATTGACTAGGGCAGACACTACTAAGAGAGCAGGAATTGGTCTAATTTTGACTGATCATATAGGTACGGTCAGAGAAGCAAGAGGTTTGTTTATTGGCAGTACAACAATAGAAGAACTTGAAAAAGCTGGGGCAGAAGCTGCTTCCCAATGGGAAACATGTTGGAGTGGCGACATAATCTCTTTCAGAAGTGATTCGGAATCAACTCTGGTGCTGCTGGTGGGAATGTATGCATAAGCTCGACGACAGCGGTACCAAATCAGTGAAGATTTTGGAAATACAAAAAACTTTGACATTAACTTTTTAGACCAGAATTTTACTTTGGTTATAAGAAATGATGTATTATGGGCAGCAAACATATCTTCTTTTTGCAAAAAAGTATGAAATCAACCACAAATGGTTGGACTGCCTAACGGCTTTATTGAACTTGCTGAACATTCAAATATGGAATAAGAATGTAAGGTATGTTCGTAATTCCAAATTTGGATTTACTGAACATCAACTATCTATATATTGAGGTTCTCCTCTTTTTCAAAGAAAAAAAAAAATGAGATGGAACCTTCATCAGAATCCTAAATCCCTTTGTGCCAAAATTCTAAAAGCTAAGTACTATCCAAACTGTGACATACTTCATATAAATAGTAAACCAAAAACATTGCAATATCAGTGAAGATTTTGGAAATACAAAAAACTTTGACATTAACTTTTTAGACCAGAATTTTACTTTGGTTATAAGAAATGATGTATTATGGGCAGCAAACATATCTTCTTTTTGCAAAAAAGTATGAAATCAACCAAAAATGGTTGGACTGCCTAACGACTTTATTGAACTTGCTGAACATTCAAATATGGAATGAGAATGTAAGGTATGTTCGTAATTCCAAATTTGGATTTACTGAACATCAACTATCTATATATTGAGGTTCTCCTCTTTTTCAAAGAAAAAAAAATGAAACTCTAATCGTTCACCTTGATGTAAATTCAATGCATACTCTGGCATATTATTATCCGTAAAATTAATCTATATAGACATTTCTGTGTAGCTTGTAAGTATCCTACGCCATCGATTAAGGACTCTCTAATGTACGTATGTTCCCCCTACAGAAAGCAATTTATTGAATCCGAGGAAACTATCACCTTATCTACCAACAATCTAAAGGCCCAAGCCCGTTCCAGACCATCCATAATCTCTTCATGCCAAAGCACCTAAGCAGTCGCCAAGGTTTTTATGTAGTTTTCACTGTAGTAGATTTACTTCTACTTAGTACGAACAATTAGTTTGAAGATGATTCCCAAGTGATCAAATAATCATGTTATTAGTCACATTTATTTTGTTAGTGCGTAGAAATGAAACATATTCAGATATTCTATAGAAGTACACCGAAAGCTGAGTACGTACTACTATTTCCTACCGATTATATTGATTGATTTTTATGTAGAAACCATATCAATCGATGAGTGATACATTAACGGATAATCCAACGATAAACAGAAAAACCATCTAGGGTGGGCCAAATCTTGCACGAAAACAACACTTGTATCTGGCAATAACGAAAAAATATAAAAGACGAAAATGATCATAAACGGATAAACTCTATTAAAAAAAGGAACAAGGGAATTATACTGGATCATAGTCGGTATACATTGTTATCCAGTGTATTATGTCCGAGTAGTTCTAGACATACAATATTTTTGACAACACTAAAATAATATCCTTACATGGAGTTAGCAATGGTCCACTTTTGAGCCCTAGAATTAAAAGTTATGTGAGATGGTTGTTTTAGAGTTGTCTAAAATGTTGTTTGTCTAGAGTTTTTGATTATGTCCAGTACGTGCTACTTAAATTCCGTATTAAATATCAAAATAACACAATGTAAATACTAGTGTGTCGCTATAGATTCGGTGATAACAATGATGCACATTGAAAATACAGATGGACTTGAAAAGGTAACTAATGTGTATTATATTCAAGAAAATGAAAGTAAACTATCAAAAAGCTACAACTCACGAACGTTTTTTTTTTTTATCCGAAAGAAGAATTTAATGTCGGCGACTTTCGAACTCACATATGTCACTACATACATCCAAACTGATACACAACCTGGACCTGATGGGTATCCAATTATATTTTTCATGTAGTGTTGGTGCTTCCGTAAAAAAGACTTAATGGATACAATTCAAGAATTTTGGTTTTCAGGTACCATTGACACTAGACACAGTTCTACTTTTATTTCTCTTGTTTCTAAAAAGGATTACATATAGACCATAAAGTATTACAGACCTATTTTCTTACTCACAAGTGTTTACAAGATAATTTCTAAAGTCCTTTCTTCTAGATTATATCTCTAATGATGGATAACTTATATCTCAGGTGCAATGTGCATATGTAGAGGGTAGAAAAATCACAGATAGTATTTTGATTGCTAATGAGTTGGTAGATTCAAGAATTACTAATGATAAGCCAAGTATCATCTGCAAGATAGACCTATAAAAGGCATTTGATAGAGATAATTGTAATTATCTTGAATTTGTGTTTAAAAAGATGGGTAAGATTTTGTTACCACTGCGTTTTTTATTATCTTGAATTGGGTTTTAGCATAAAGTGGTGCAATTAGGTAAGATTTTAATACTCCACTGCTTCTTTTTCAGTGCTTATCAATGGGTCGTCTTTTGGATACTTCTAAAGTTCAAGGGGAGTGAGGCAAGGAGATCATATTTCTTCTTTTATTTTCAACATCACAATGGAGGGATTCTCAAGGTATCGACACAAAGCAGAAAATATGCAATTGTTCAATGGCTTCTCAGTCAAACATAATGGTTTAATCATAAACCATCTACATTATGCCAATGATATTATTTTCTTTCTGGATAATAGTAAGAAAGAATTGCTTAACTTATTCTCTACAATTTCTTGCTTTGAGCTCAATGCAGGTTTAAAGTTAAATACTTCCAAGACTAGACTTATACTTATTGGTGTTTTTCCAAAGTTATCTTCTTGGGATTTGGAGATTGGTTGTGCAACAGATTCCTTACCTTTTCAGTACCTTGGTATGCCTTTAATTAGGATCTAAATCAAACTCAAAAGCTATTTGGGATCCTATTTTGGCTAAATTTGATGATAGATTGTCCCTGTGGAATCAAAGTTCTTATTCAAAATAAGTTAAGTTAACAATTTCAAAGTGTATTATTCTTACTTCTCTACCTCTCTACTATTTCTCTTTATTTAATTAGAGCTCTTGTTTTAGGTATCCATCAACGAAAAGAAAATTAGAGGTTTTCTTTGGGAGCACAAGCTTGGTTCTAAACGCTCTCACCTAATAAATTATGATTTGGTTTGTGCTTTTAAATCTAGAGGTGGCCTTGGGGTTTTGAATCTTAAGGTTATGAATTATGCTTTTTTAGTGTGGAAAAAAATCACATGTGGTATCAAATCATTGCTGAGAAATTTGATACAAATACTTCTTTTTGGATCCTTGATAAAGTGAAATCTCCTTATAGTATTTCTTGTTGGAGAACCATTGCAGAAGAAAGAGTTTTCATAGATAATAATTCCAGTTTATCTATCCATAATGGTTTAAAACATCCTTTTGGTATGACAACTGGGTTGGTGATGATTAATTTTCCTATGTTATTCAAGTTATCTAAAGAAAAACACTCTTCTGTAGCTACTCATATTTCTGACAATCATAGTTGGATTTTTTTATTTTAAAAAAGATCTAAGAGATAGTGAAATTCAGCAGTTCGCCAACCTTCTTCTTCAAATTGGATCCACTCCACAAATTTTAGATTCCTTTGTAGACACAAGAAGATGGAATATTAGTAACATTGGAGTATTCTCTGTTAAAACTCTGTACTCTCATCTAATTGTAGATAAAGGGATAGACGATTTCCCCCAGAACTTTATATAGAACTCATGGATACCACCTAAAGTGATGTTCTTATTGTGGTGCTCTTTTCATTGTAAATTGAATACCATAGATATGCTGCTAAAATAAGGAGTCACTCTTGATGATTCTTGCATTTTATGTGGTAATGCTAATGAAACTGTTGATCATCTTTTGATGCATTGTAGAGTGTATTATAGAGTTTGGTCCATTCTCACCCCTTCAAATTGGGCTTGGTGTTTTCCTAATTCAGTATCCTCTTTAGTTAAATGTTGGTCAGTATCTCTTTATTCTAGTGGTATTTGGAACACCATACCGGCTGCAATTATATGGGTTTTATTGTATGAAAGAAATAATAGAACATTCAAGGAAAACTATGTTTATAAGACCGACACAGATTTAGGAATTGATGCCAAGTCATTAGTACTAGCTTGGTATCCAACATCTGGACATAGAGCTCACTTGAATTCCTCAAGTTCATCATTCAATTGGGACACTTTTTTGATGTGAATTAGTCTTGTGATAATAGTCATGTGATGTAATCTGTTTTCAGCTAACTCTAGTGGCTTTATACTTCTACTACTTTGTACATTCTTTTATCTTTATAAATTTCTCTTTCAATCTAAAAAAATAACATAAATATAAGTAGTTAAGAAAATAATAGTAATACAATATCTTTCCAACAACTAAAATTATAATATTCATAGATATGAAGGCCTCCGATCAATCCAAAATCGATACTTTTGGAATATCATTGAGGATCTTCAATGCTTCTCAATGGCAAACTATATATATTATCTACCAATTTTTTTTTGATAACCTTTATATATGTATAATATTAATATTATCTTTAGGGTGGGTGTCCGACGGATGAGTGATGTTTCACCAACCTCTAACCCCCGAAAATAACCGATTTTCAAAATTCAACCTCGTCAATTCCCGAGAGACGGATTGGGTGTCCACACGCCAAAATGCGGATTGGTTTGTGTAAATCCGCAAACTTAGGTGTTTTTACGGGGAAGGCAATCCTTGATTCCGCCCCTGAGGCCATAATAAGCTAGCGGTTTATTTTTACCGTGGTATTAGGGTCTCAACGATAAATATAAAAAAGAAATGAGATGAAACCAAACTATATGAAAGAAAGAAAGAAAGATTGACCCTGTTATCCAAACAAAAATAATATCCAGAGATATTTAGTTAAAAATTACCATGTGATATAATTAGTAGAAAATTACCATGTGATATACAAATTTACTTAATCTCCAAAGAGTTTTGTAGAAAATTACCATGTAGTACGAAGTTCGGTAAAAAATTAACATGTATTATGATGTTTATTTAAGTCTCCAAAAGTGCCACGTAGATGTTTCACTGTATATTGAAACATATGAGTGTATAGAAACCCGAAAATTCTATTTGAATAGCTTTGGAATAACTGATTGATAGCTAATCTGATATAGAAACAAAAGACATTTTTTAGTTTGTATACACGTCATGGATATTCTCTGTGAACTATATTTATTTCTTTTTGGTCGTCATTAATTAAATTAGGTTTTTAAGCAAAAGAATAAGAAAAACTTTGGTTATTCAGCAAAAACAATAAGAAAAACTTTGATATTTAGGAAGTATGTGACTCATCATAGGGTCTGATTAACACAAAACTAAAGCATAAAAAAAAAAATTTGACATGATATTTTTAATGTTATTAATATCTTAGTCCATAAATTCAGCATCCTCTTATCTTTTGATTTTCTAGTCTCACATGGATCAGTAATAATATGAATGTTTAATCCACATGAGATGCCACGGAAGATCAGTTGTCAATCAACTGTTAAGGAGAGGGTCACCTAGCATGATTGAAACAGAATAAACCGAAATAACAAAAAAAAAATATTTGCCAGTACAACCTTAATTTACCTCACCGTTCTTTTCAAAGGGATTGAAAAATCTACACACAACACAAAATCTACATAATAACCTACAACTTTGGCTGGTGGATCGTGACTACGAACTTGCGATTTACTTGAAAATCTACGAATACAAAACAAAGTTAGTCACACAATTTGACTATAAACATGACATGTAACGTGTGGATAGCCGTAATAAATTTAAATTTAAAATTTTGTCCTTCCAATATAACTGCAGCTGGGTCTCGCTGGCGGATTTTTTTGTTTTACTAGCACGTAGATTGTGCATTTTTGGATCGTATGTCACATGAAATCATAAGGAAATATGAACGAATTTAATCAATTTTAACTAAAACAAGTTCTTTTACTTATCAAATGTTTTAGCTATATTATCGTCACAAACATCCATATGTCCAATGATTGATAGTGATGCTGCTAGATAAAAATTGCTTCAGTAGCGCACTGGGTAATTTTTTTCCTTTGCTATCTCATGCATGCTATTATTGTTAATTTGGAAAATATTGTCCACTAAAATTCATATATCAATTCTAACATTATAACCATGCCATGACAAGGACGTTGGGGTATCTCCAAGCCTAATTTCTTCTATTTTATGGGTCGAAGCCTATTTTGACATATTTACTTGTCCTGAGGTTTTGGCATTTCTATCTTGCCTGAAAACGTCGATGAATATCAGAAGTACCTATATTATAAGGGACAATGGTGTTTTTCCATATAGACGGTCATCTACATTTCATACACATAAAGGACGGTTCAGATTGAGTCATATGTTTTGGTTTTTCAATTTACATTTTTAGCATATAAAGAAGAGTTGAGATTGAGACACTGATTTAAGATTTTCAATCTACATTTCCAAGGGTCCAGATCGAGCCACATATTTCAATCTCCACCAGTGTCATTTATTTTGAGTTATTCTTCACATTCAATGTGAAACCGTTTCTTTTATTGTAAATTAAACTCCCTCTTAATTCATGCTTCAAAAAATAAAAATTGATTATTTTCTTTCATCTTCTTCATTGTCTTTTTTTTTTCATCAATTTTTTTTTCAAAAGATCTTCTTATGCCTGTAATATTTCAATTTCTCCAATGTGTAAAATATTTCTACCAAAGAAGATCTTTTTATCATCCACTGCATATTAGAGAGACGGTTAGTTATTATATTTGGTCTCTTATAGTTTGTATTTTTTTATATAGTTTATTAATTTTCATCAAAATTTCTTTTCATCTAATTGATGTTTTTTAAATCTGGGTTATTGAGAAATGTTTCAGATTTTTTATTTTATTTTGGGGTTTTAGGGTAAATTTGTGTAAAGATTAGATTAATGTTCATTAGATTCATCAAATGGTTTTAAAGCGCAATAGCTGCAGCGTTTTCAACTTAATGTTTGTATTTCTCTCTGCTCTCTGAATTAGATTTTCATTTTTAAATTTGTATGGTGAATATTTTTATTTTTCCCCAATTAATTTTATTTTAGATTATTAATTTTCTTTGATTTTGTGCATCCCGCCTCCTCTTCACAAGAATTATAAAGGTTGATTATTTTTCAAGTTCTATATTTTATTCTTAATCCTGTAAATTTACTTTTTGGTATGATTTCCAAGACTCACTTGAAGTGTTAATACGTGAGCACTACCAATTGAATTAGCTTTTGTTCATCGTACTTCTTTTTGGGTTTATAGCAATCTTGGTGGCTTTAGCTAACCCAAAATTTTCACTTTCTGTAGACCTTGAATATGGGCAAACAGAAGTTGATTCTACGAACCAAATACCGAAAAATAGGCATTTTATGTATCAAACTGCACAAATATTTTAAGGTATTATATTGTAATGTGAATAATTATAGAGGAGATCCATTCGTCAATTAGTTTCTTTGATTTTCTTAATTTGATTCAACAAAAATGACGTTTCAAACATTTATAAATTACTCTTTGTTGTCCTTCGTTTACTTTGGCACTCTTGGTTTTACAATTTTTGGTCCATTTTTGTTGTATTGGTAAGTTGGAGTTTTGTGGCTATATTTTATTTTTTGTTGTATTTGTGTGTATGTGATGATTTTAATGCTTTTCTTACTTGAGTTAGATTTGTTAGCAGTCTAATTAATTTCTGAATTTTAGGTGTTGGTGCCCAGCTTGTTGCTAGGCTGCCAACCAAAAGCTTTGTTTGAATCATTATATACTTTTTCGAAAATTTTAGGTTAGTTTATAAAATATTTTAAAATCCTGCCTTTGCATTTATCTGTATTATCATTTCAATTTTTCAAATTTGCAGGTTTATCAAAACTTTTTCAGAAATGAAATAACACCTAAAGTAAGGGAGAAGGGACATAGGTTTGTTTTCTCTGTCGAGGTAAATACCAATATTTGATTCCGTACATTGAGGTTTGGTAAAAATCTTTTCATTACATATTCCGGATGAATTTAGCACTGCTAGAGTCAACTGTAGCAATGTTCAAGAAGTATTATATAGGATATCATTATTAATAACTTTAGGGGGTTTGCGCAAGGTCGGATTCATTTGCTAGATATATATAAAGTCGGGTGAAAGGTTTATTCACGTTTATGTACTGTTGGTCTTACTGCAAGCTACTTTTGGACCCTTAATACCAATTGAGCTTGGATAAAGTATAAAAGTTTGGTATTTTTTTCCAGTGACCTACTATATGTTCAGTTTGTACAATTCTCAATAAGTTTTAAACTCAATTTTGTATAACACCACAGAGGTTGGAGCAAATATAAATTATCAATTATCTGAATGCTCTGACAGAAGGTCTACAGATGTTGACAGGAACAAATAGGTTGTAGAATTGTAAGTTTTCTCATATCATTTGGCTCTTTTAACTCTTTATGCATGTACTTCGAAATAAGATATTTTTTTATTAGAGATCCAACACCCAACACATTGGTTCTTGCAAAAGTCTAAATATTTCAGTTTTTACAGGATAACTGAAAATCAGAATTTGTGTTATTAGTGTGTTACTTGGTAATTAGACCGATATCGGTATGTGAAATCTATTTGTTGGGAATTCGTTGAACAAGGAAAAGCTAGAAAATATTTTATGAAAAATATGGCAGTGTCCAATAGCAAAATAGATTATGAATTGGGATTGTGGTATCGAACGTTGGTTGGTTCAATATAAAATCAATTTTGTTATGGAATAAAATGAGTAATCACTTGCTTGATGATTTATGTTCACGGTAAAATGATGGATGAAAACAAATAGATGGTGGCATGTGTCGTGTTAATTAATGAGACTAAAACTAAATCTTACATCTCTTTCCAATATCGTACTTAGTTCCCTGCCCTTTTTTTATTCCCAAGTGCTTATGATTCAATCGGGATAAGATCATGTTGAGTTAGAGCAACTGCAGTCATACGACTATAAACCAAAGACTAAAGACTAAAAAACTAAGATAATTTGGTTTAGTCCGTCGAACGACGCTACCGTGCAAGAGTAAATATGGTGGAGCGGATGTATAAGAGTTCGCCTGATACGGGGCGGTGTTATACGTTGCGCTCGAATGGGACGTAACTTTAAATTACGCCTGATATCGGGCGTAACCTGCGATTGCGTTTATCGTGGGACGTAATATATAAAACCTCCCGATGAAGAGGCGTAGTTTGAAATTACGCCTGATGGGGCGCTGTTTATAAATACGCCTGATGAGGCGCAGTTGGAATATTCCTCCCGATGGGGCGTAGCCACTGTACACCGCTTGATGGGGCGTAACCCAATACAAGCAAAACCGAGTAATACTGAACTATCAGTAGTAATTACGCCTGGTTGGGCGTAGCCTTTAAATTGCGCCTGTTACTTCGTTGGGGCGTAACTCACATTTTCGCCCCACCACACATCCGTTACTATGATGAAAATGATTTGAAAACCTTATTGTTTTGATAGAAAGGGAGGAGAAGATTTTGCCTTCTACTTCCATAATGCACAGTGCATGGTTCCATTTTCTTGGGTAATGTAAAAGAGAAAGTTTTTGGCAAAAATAAAAACACACTGTAAAAGACAATAAATAAATAAAGGAACAGTGGTGTAAGTAGTAGTAATTGCTTCCATGAACAGTGGTGTAAGTAGTGGTGTGAGAAATGGGGCGTAAATTTAAATTATGCCCCATCAGTACCAAGCGTAGACACAGGTTGCGCCCCACTATGAATCAGGCGAAATTTACAGTTACGCCAGGACCCGGGCGGTTGGTTTGATTACGCCTGATGGGGCGTATCCTTTAGTTACGCCCCAATGGGGCGTAATTGCTTTATTCCGCCTGATATCAGGCGTAACTTTGTATTGCGTCCCGTTGGGCGTAACTTATGCTACCTCCCCAAGAAGGCGCAAATATTATCTCCGCCTAATACTGAGGCGTAACCTGCGAGTCCGTCCCAAACAGGCGTAGGCTGAATTACGCTCGACTATAACTAAACCAAAGACTAAATATAGTCTGTTTTTTAGTTTTACTCTGGGATTTACTCTTTAGTCCTCCCCGTAGTGATTGGTTTTTCGACTATATTTTTAGTTTTAGTCGAACGCTGTGGTTTCTCTTAGTGTGTCACTTTCTTATAGATTAGTCATTTGCAATCAATTATGTTGAGTAATTTATTTTGATATTATAACAAATTAGAAAGCATGTACGATAGCCACGAAGAATTTCCTTAGGCACAATATTTTCCTATAAAAGTTAATTTGTAACACTATTTCATAATGAATATGGATATGCAACTGGAGAAAGTTTGGAACACCAACAACACTACCATCTTATATTAAAAATTACTTTCTCTTGCATTTGGTTGTTGCAGCGGTCTCACTTCAAGCTACTCTTTTAAATAAGTTATTAAATTTCATGTTTTTTTAATATTATGTGGAACTGACATTTTTCTCAAATTATACAGGTGAACTATTGGAGCTCATAGTTTTGCAAATACTTTTTTCCATTTATCGTTGGCATACTGATCTCGATGAAAATATGGATTTTCCATATGGGCAATCATTCTCGGTATGGAATGGGCTATCTTAAATAGTTGGTTAGACATAGATTAAATTTGGCCTCCTGTAGTGATAAAGCATTAATGTTCCTTTCAAGGTTATGTACAAAATGGTGTGCATACATGTATTCTCTTTGTATGCATAGGCAAAATTGAAAAAGTGTGTATGGAACCGCGACATGTTGGAATTTGGGAACATAAACACCAGCATATGCATCATTTCTTATATTCTTTTTCTCTCTTTATACAATTTTTAGAACTTTTGTCCAATGTTTCAAAGAACTTTGTAAAGGTATTGGAATAGTATGGGGTAGTAGTCATGTAAAAGTTGTTGTCGTTCAATTTTAATGTTTCCATATTTTACAAATATTTACGTAAAATTCCACAATTCTGCAATTTATTAGAGCTTTACATTTTTTGGGTTAATTATTAGTCTAAAATTATGCATTCAAAACAAATTTAAGTATGATTCAACAAAAAAAAAAGATCAAATTTAAGTCAAAATTGGTGATTGTTTATTAGAGATCATCATCAGAACAACGTCTTGAGCAGCGTGTCTAGCGTACGTTTGTAAAAAAGTAAATTCTAATAACACTGGGAAAAAATGACACTGAAGTTAGATTTAAAAATAGGCAGAATGTAACCAGTTTCATCTTGCCCATTTTCAGATACTTTTTCTTATTTTTATTTTACACAGGATGCATCTAGTTTCATCTTTGCTATTTTTTAAGTTTAAGCAAGGATGAATCCAGTTTCATCCTTGCTATTTTTTTTTTGTCCATTTCACCCATAATTTTTTTTACTCATCCATTTGAACCGTGTTTTATTTTATTTTTGGACAAATGCCCATTTTCCGTAGAAAAAATTGGCTTGGGGTATCGCTGCTGCTTATCATTGATTGCTCATGCGGCAGCAGAGTTTGTAACACATAATATGAACCGGAATTAAAAGGTATTAATCATTAAAAAAATAAGGTGAAGCATTAGCACTTGATCCCGTTTTGAAGCGCGAGGCTCAAATCATGAAAATGTCTCATTAAACCATCAGGGTGGTATGATTTTGAAATGCACATGTATTATGTATATCCAATGAAAATTTCATACTAGGATCAAACTTTGTAAAATCTTCTTTCCCATTATATTTGACTGCAGCTTTGTCATAAGCCCAACAAAATTGAGGTTCATATTCAAAAACAAAAAAAAAATAGAAGAATTCCGCCTGAGAGAATCAAAAAAAATATCTCTCGCGCGCAGTGGGGAAACCCCGTGTACTTAGCTTAACCACTCGGCCAAAGCGTGACTTTGTGATCAAAAGCTGAAAATAAGAACTGGATATATTTGTATGAGCCAATAGCTGATTTGATACCAAGTAGAAACCAGGCTCTATCTTAAACTCACAACTGTTATTTTTAGCCTTTCCACCACTTGCTTCAAGCAGCCTAGCACACTGAAATAGACGAAATTTTAAAACTATTTTAAGTCAGCTGCGATGAAATTCTCTCCGCTTGTCTATGTGAATCTAATCCCTAGTCATCTCCGTTGAATGTTGTCTTACGATGTCTCTTGTAAATGGATGCGTTGCAACATTTTTGTTTAGGCGTGACTTGTGAGAATGATAAAAAATTTGAATTATGGGCTAGCACCCAAGCCCATTTTGAATAGTGGAGAGTTGCTTGTTAAATTATGGGCCTAGCACCCAAGCCTAATTCTTTTCTTTTATTATGGGATCCCAAGCCCATTTTTACACACTTACCTACCCTAAAATTTTGGCGGTCTATCTCGCCTGCATAGATGAATTCCGTCATGCGATTTGCTTGCACTTATAGTTTTATGCGTGTTATGAAAACGTGATTCATGTGGGTAGCCCACCATTCACTAAACCAAGAAGTTTTGAGTAGAAATCTAGATAATTCCTACCTCCACAACTAATACTACTTAGTCCTTTAGGTTTTCAAATTGCACAAGTAATGTCCTACCTACTATATTGGCTATAAATAGCCATTAATCTCCACTTTGGAATAAGGAGAGATAGAGAATATAATAAGGAAGAAACTTGGAGATATAACTCCTACATTATTTTCATTTTCTTTCATTCTTCTTTTATTTGCTTACATTAGCAATCCTAGTAAGTTTACGGATAATAATATAACACGTTATCAGCACGAATTGCTCGATAACTACGGTCGATTCCTTTGGCCGTCCAGTGGAAGAACGATGATGATAATTACCGGAGACTATTATCTTTCTTTTCTGGCTCTCTTCTCTATTTCATTTATGATTAATATTGTTTAGCCTTGTACCTGTTTAACTTTGTACAAGTTTGCTAATAGTATGTTTCTCTTTGTTACGAACAAGGAACTAATTCCATCCCAAGCACCTAAGAGCATCTTGTGGGAAGTGATTTAGCGGAGAACGATAACTACCGGACCTGTATTCTTGTTGAATAAACAAGAACGAAAATAACATGCTTCACTAAGTATTGTCATGCTGCAATTCAAGCATATGACGGGCTAAGAATTTCCTTTTCCCAAACTTTACATATACACTTATTTTATTGTATGTAAAGCCTTTACTAATTGAAATTTTATATGAGCAGGATATCAATGGATTAAAACATGTTGCCACTTTGGGTGACTAATCAAATGTTTTACCGCTTTTAAAGCTCATATTTGTGGTGTTGTTTCCGAATTCAGCCAAATATTTGAGTTTTGCAGCGTTTTATTATTTTCCTCTTTAGCCAACCAACAGAAGGTTTTTCCGCGTCCTTTTGGATAACGTAAAGAATAAAATTACCTTTGTTGGAACACCAATGATTTTTGGTGTTAACGGTTTTTAATATCGACGGAGCAAGGAATTATTGCATCCTTGGGGATAGTAAAATTTTAATATTCCTTTGCCATAATAATCTCCAGAATTCAAAGTCGTTCCACTTGACGTCGGAATGCGATAAGAAAATGGACATTGGGCTAACACGGTTAGCCAGTCTCTATCCGCGGTCTTTGAAATAAGCTGCAATTGATATTGAGACAATTTCTTTTTAAGAAATAAAGAATGTGTTCATATTTCAACTTTGATAAATTAATATTTCGTCAAGCCCAATGGAAGAAATTGGAGATTTATCGGTATTATGTTAGAACCGTTTCACCATTTATATTTGTGGAAAATAGTTCGGCTTGATTTTAGAGAAGATATATGCACCGTATATAATATAGTGGTGAGAAATAAGGAGAGCATCATATTTTGCGCCCTTATGTGTTCCTACTAGTTTTACGGCGTGCATTATATGCGCCTATTATATGCATCGACGAGCTTAAAAGAGCTAGTGCTTAATTTGCACTTTGTATATGTTGTGTCAACAACATCGAGTGCTGTAAATGTTAACTGCGCCTTGTAGATATACAAACGGCGAGCGATAATGAGTGTTGCAAATGGTATTTAGAGTTAATATCATGTCTTCTCGTCGCCTGATCTATTACCTAAAATCTTGAATTTGGTTAATTAAATTTGCAACAGTACCTATGCAAATAAGTTTATCTTTGGCAAAGAAAGAAAATAAAATTGCGGTAGGCATATTTTTGACTATGGGAACCACAATAGTTCTCGGGTTTAAGAACCTGATGAGCACCGTACTACCAGAAGTGGAAAAATACGGGATGGTAGCATAATGATTGGTTTGAATAAAGCCATCTTTGAGCCTGGTAAAGCTCTGCTATCATTGTGACATAAAAGAGGCATTACGTGTACCTGAAGTGCCGTTCATTGTTATTGATCTCTATTGGTCGTCTTGGCAGGACTGGACTGATATTAAGATAGTTAAGGTCACAAAATTCGTTTACAGTTTACTATTGATTTTACATGGAAATGTAAATTATTTAATTTATTCCAGCTGGACAGTAAACGAGAGAGGAAACCTGACCAGTCACCTATCTTGGGCTGCATGTTGTTGTTATTTTCTTCACCCAGTAGCTCCCTTGATAGGTTGAGTAATGCGGAACTGGATGTTCTGTTGATAAGACATTCCCGCCTGAGGATCAGGGGGAGAATCGTTGACGATATTGGTTAATTCCAATTGTGTCTCATCTAAATTCTCACACCGAGAAGTGCCTGAGGTGTTGGAGATTACTCTGTTACTAGATTTTTCAAGAGTACGCTTGCTTGATTCGGCATATATTAAAGTCCTTGCAAGGCTTGCCATATAATCGCAGCGATTATTTCGTCTGTAAATATGCTTGGAAGCATAGAAGAAAACCTCTAGTTTGAGGTATGCCAATCTAATCAGATAATGCCCATATTTCTTTTGAGTTATGACTTGATATCTCTCCTGACGAGGAGCACATCCATAAAAGATGCGTTGATATCTCATGGTGAGGAATATCCGCATGTTGAAACTTGGTACTAATGGATTATGATATCATCATACTCTGGGGAATGATGTAAGATCGTTTATTAACTGATTAATAACTTGGTTGTCGATAATGTTCAGAGTAGCTACTGAAATCGTTGTGGATAGATATCCCCTTTGCAAATAAATTATCGATAAAGTTCATATAATTGACAAATATGGATCTTATTCCATATTGAGTTGTTCTCTCACTTGTATTTGTTTTTAAGGACCTCAGTCCTAGCATCCACGAACTTTAGTTCGAAATTTGTTGCTTATGAGAAAGTGTAATGAGAGAATTAAGGTCGCTTGTTATATAGAAATAACCTTAACAACGAGTTTCCATGGACACTAACCAGGTTCATGGGAGTATGGTCTGGTAGTCATAAATGACTCGACATCTCACATGGTGATAACCGTGTATCTATACTCGTATAGATTTTAAAAGAAACTCGTGTTAGTCAATCATTGATGTTGTATCATCCTAGTGATGCTTTGGGCATTGATGGTTTGATGTTCTTTTGCATTTTGAACTTATTACTCATGAAACCATTGCCATATTTTCTGTTTAAGACGTTCTATATTCCACTGTTGTTACTATTCTACTACAAGATTTGCAAATTTGATGAGAAAGTCTTCCCACCATTTGGGGGAGGAAAGGCTGTCGCCTGAAAAACGGCGTGAAGTATCTTGGTTTGTACATAGAAGAACTAGGATGTATCTCATCTTGATGTTTTCAGCAATGAAAGACATGCAGAAATTTGGTATCTTCAGAAATTATAAATCAAGTTTCCCTATGAGAAGTTGTGTATGTAGTAGTAAGTGTGTCATTTAAAACACACCTTGAGCGTGGATGACTAGTTGATTTAAAATATTCTGCACCTCCTGAAAGGAAGAGCCAGTCACAATCATTGAAAGACAGTGCTCTCAAAGAGACTATTAGTGAAAGATCTAATTTCTCTAAGTATAGTTCTCTTAATAAGAGAATGTCTCTGCAAAGGCCGTGAAACCTCAAAATGAGAGGATTTCCTTAAGGCATGCATGAAATAGAGAAATTTGTGATCGTATTCCAATGATTGTTGATGATATAGTCAAAGTATCCACTGATACTGACATAGATGATGTTGGTGTTGAACCACTCTCTATAAGATTGTCATCAAAGGAATGATTGTTTAAACAGGAAAGGAGAGATTCAGGCAGAATAATAATTTCTCATAAAATGCATAGTTATGGTACTGCGACCAGAACACTCGATAATGTGAAATACTCTTGGCCACAAACAGGTGTTTGCAGTTCCGACATCCGATAATGTAACCACTAGTGGCTACAGGTGGGTGTATGTGCATAGTGAGAAAAATAAAGTCAACTAATGGCACAAAGTTTTTTACAGGAACCTGAGATGGATTTCTTTGTAACATATTCCCTATTATGGATACACCTACCTCTTTGGTATTTGTATGGAAGTCTTTTAAGGACTCGACATGTATCTAGTAGGCGTGGTCACTGCAAATCCGTATGAAAGACATGATACAGATAACCGCATACAAATTCCTGAAGGTTTTCACCTATCAATAGAATTACCATGTCATATGCATTTTCCATATAAAGACGAACATGGTCAATCGTCTAAGTGAATGCTTATTATCCAGGGATACTGTGCATTTACTAAATTTAATGTATACAACATCTACCTTATTGGAACTTCTGAAGAATTCTCCAAAGCACAAAAATGCTTAAAGTAGGAGTTCGAGACAAGACTCTCGGTAAAAAGGTCTCAATTTGTTGGTTGAGCATTGTAAATGGAAGTACATTAATTTCGTCAACCTTAAGGGTTTAAACATGTTTAAATGGACAAGCTGACATGGTTTCAGTCATTCGATCTCTTACAAGATTGATCGATTTGCATCTCAATAATAGAGATGTATCAATCTGTGGTTTGTATTACACAAAGATGTGTAAATGGTATATTAGCTGAAATACGCTATACATACATGATATTGGGTTTGTAGTAAACATGTAAGTCTGGCTCGCCCAGCACCAATATCGAGATATTGGTCCGAAGAAAACTCATTTATCTTCGTGGTACCGTTAAGCTTGATCTTTTGCATAAAAGATCGCTAGATGTCTCCCACAGAGAAAAGCTAATCAGACTGCTTAAGTTTTGATTTTGGCAGGTTTGTTAAAGCAACTAAAATATTTTCCTAGCTGAAGTCTGGTTGTAGAGGATACTCGTTTATCCTCCAATCAATTATGATTGTTCATACAAAGCTAGTGGAGATTATATAAAAGCTGGCACAATCAAATGATCATTAAGAAATTGCATAAAGGAAAATCAGACTGGTTTTCTTAACTAAAAGAAGATGGAGCTGCTGAAGACTTTAAAGAGTGGTTCGGAACTCTAAGCAAGATTACTCTAGGCATAATGATCAACCAAGAAGGCTTCTCATCATGGGGAGTAAAGCTATGGAAGACTATGGATATGAGCATATTGGACATTACGTCGTGTACTCTTTTCCTTAGTCAAGGTTTTGTCCCACTGGGTTTTCCTTGTCAAGGTTTTTAATGAGGCATGCGAGTCCAATGATATCCGCAGTTCGACATGTTGTACTCTTTTTCCTTCGTCTTGTTTTTTATCCCTCTGGGTTTTTCCGGGCAAGGTTTTAACGAGGCAACATCTGCGGGTTTATCATAGTTCTGAGAACTCATGTTTTCCTACGTTCAGGTTTTGTCCCTCTGGATTTTCCTGACGAGGTTTTTAATGAGATAACAATCTTAGAACGGTGATCACCATCTAACGAGATGCATATCCATAGAGGTTCTTGAGATGTGGCACTCAGGTTTTTGTTCCAAGTATTTTTCCTGGCACAGGAACTCAGTTGGATTTTTCCGGGCAAGGTTTTAACGAGGCAACATCTGCGGACTTTGAATGATGATCTAAGGGGGAGTGTTATGAAAACGTGATTCATGTGGGTAGCCCACCATTCACTAAGCCAAGAAGTCTTGAGTAGAAATCTAGATAATTCCTACCTCCACAACTAATACTACTTAGTCCTTTAGGTTTCCAAATTGTACAAGTAATGTCCTACCTACTATATTGGCTATAAATAGCCATTAATCTCCACTTTGGAATAAGGAGAGATAGAGAATATAATAAGGAAGAAACTTGGAGATAGAACTCCTACATTATTTTCATTTTCTTTCATTCTTCTTTTATTTGCTTACATTAGCAATCCTAGTAAGTTTACATATAATAATATAACAATGCGTATTTTCTTGCATCCAAAAAAAAATCGGAAACTATTAAAGAATCGGAAAAAAAATACGGAAGATTTCACTTTGTAAGAGTGGTGGTGGGGCTCACTCCTACCTTTCCCTGTCCCAATGCTAAGTAGGTATGGTTGTGTCTGTTTGATTCTATTTCAGGATAAGTTAATGTGCAAATCTTCGACGCGCCTAGCAAAACTGTAATAAAGTTGCACATTATGCTCACCAGGATGACTTAATTTTGAAACACATGTATCCAAAGAAAATATTCAAATTACCACAAGGATTTAGCTCACTTTCATAAATATTAGGAATGGTTGTGATATTTTTGATTGCAGCTTTATTATAAGTCCTACGTTTTGGTTCATGTATTTTTTATTTATTTTTTTGCGAAGTCCAATGGTTTACTATAGCAAAAAACGTAATTACAAGAATGACAAAGCGGAGGCACTAGGCCCCCATCCCCATAAACCAAAGGGGTTAAATAGACATCAAAAGAACTAAAAAGCTCGTAAACTCGTATAAATAACAAAAAGAAAAAACACAAGGAAACTAATAATGTTTATAACCTACTCCACTCAAACGCCCCTTATGTTCCAATTTAAAGCTTATCTTCTTAGGCTGGAGACCTGCAATTAATTCTTCCATAAGATCGGAGCCTCCATAAATCTCTTTATACTCTTCTTCATAAAAATCATCATACTCCTCTTCATCAGAAGCAAAAATACCAGGAACGAGTTTAATAGGAGATTAAACTTTTTTCTTTGTTAAAATTCGCTCCATCAGTTCTTTCTTTTCCTTAAAATAATCTTTTCTATAGGCTGGACTTCTAATGAATTTAGTCTGAACCTCACCATTCTTAATATTGCCTACCTCTTCAAGAAAAGCAGTCTTTTTTTCTGTATCATGAGATGAATTCCCAACTGAAACACTCTCCGAAACCTTGCCATTCTTGTTTTTACCACCATCAACAACCGTACCCTACTCTTTTGAGTTTTTAACTTCAGTTTCCATAATAGCAGCCTCCAAAACATTATCTCCATACTTTAAATTTTCAATAGCACTATGAATTGCCTCCACATCCTCTCTAAAACCCAATTCTAATCTTAGAGAATCATATTTGTTTGTGCAAACAAATTCAAAGGATTGAGCAAAGTATCAGTCAAAAGCGTAAAAGAAAATTTTGTTGAATTCTTACCTTTAACCTGCTTCCAATCATCCTTAGAAGTTATACCCGAATCCTTGTAAAACTTGGAAAAGGATTTGCCATCCAAAACAGAATTGGACACTGATTTTTCCAAAATAATACTATTTTGCACGTTTCCTGCCAAATTAGGATTCAGCTTGGCCAAGGACATGTCTTCCACTGGCCTGGCTACGGATTTTTTCAAAATAATATTTTGAATGTTATCTACCAAAGGAGAATTTAGCTTGGACACGGAATTACCAGAATTAGAACTATGCACGAATCCAGCCATATTAGGTTTCCCAGACAGGCCTTCCAAATTCTCAACATACGTGCCTTCCAAAAGAGAGTTTGGCTTGGACACGATTTTGATTTTCAAATTTAGTTTGAACTTGATTTCAGAATATTGGTTTGGCACGGATGTTGCACCATTCTAAGTCTCGGACATTGATTCCAAACTAGAGTTTGTCTTGGATACGGAATTTTCTTTCTTTTGTACTGTCCCGGAACTTGCAACTTTTCGTGAAGAAATAGTAGCATGTGCCGCAAGGGAATTTTTACACTTAATCAATTTCATTTGTGCTTCAAGAAAAGCTACTTCAGAATTAGCCAACTCTTTCTCCAAAAGTTCAGCACTAGATTGAGCTGAAATATCACTATTTGAAAATGAAGCAAAAAAATTATTTTCATGACTTGCATGAGATGCATGGGAAATTGTATCCTTATGCTTCTCAAAATCTTGTTCAATTTGTTTGGTATTCACCAAACTCTCCTGATTTCCATCAACGCCCACACTAACATCTTGTACCCAAACTTTAGATTTGACTTGCCACTTCTTATCAGCATTTGGATCATAACCTCCCTTGGAATTCTTCTCACACGTGGCTACTTGAGGCTGTTTTTCTTTGTGCACTTCAGTTCTACATGACTGTTTCTTGCATTCATAATCCAAGTGTTCAATAATATTGCACTTTGAGCAAAACTTAGGATACTTTTGAATATCAATATATTGCAAAAACTCTTTTCCACCTGCTGTTAGATGAATTCTTTTGGGATGTGTTTAGCAAAATCAATATCTATTAAAACTGAAGCATAAAATCCATAATCAAGTTGTAATGTTTTCTCATCAACTACAATTGGGTTTCCAAGAATTTTCCTCATTGAAAGCAAAGACTTTTCAGTCAAAAGCTCAATAGGTAACTATGGAAACATAACCCAAACTGCAGCATGAGATGTACGTTGTTTATTAGGGTTGAAGCCTGGATACCAATCTTGAAGCTTTAACAAGTGATTATCAACAGTAGCATGTGGACCATTACGAAAATCTCCAAAATAAAGTAAATTAATTACTAATTTTGAGAAATGTAACTTTTACAAGATCTCCAAAATTATTCCGTAGCGTTGTGTTCTATAGATTTCTAAAACGTTTAATTGAATAAAAAGGAGATAAAGTATTAGAAAACAATATCAGTCCAGCCAAAATTTATTATATATCCAATTTTTTTAAAGTGATTGAAAAATCTACCACGCGACATAAAAATCTACATTGTAGCTCAAGACTTTGGCTGGCGGTGACCAAAAATTTGCATTTTACTTGAAAAGTTATAAATAGAAAATTAGTCACATGCATGTTATCCGAAAATTTCCTTGAGACACAAAGTTCAATTTTGTTCTAACATTATCTCTTGAAATAAAATGTACTAAATACGACCTAAGCAATTTCTATGGGATGAACAAATTTGGAGTTTGTTCATTTTGCTCCCACTATGGAGTGAACAAACTTGAAAAATGGATGTTCAAATGAACAAATCTGATGGTTTGAACATTGAGTCGGTACACTAGACGCACGTCTACTATAATGGCGCGTGTTGTCACCAAGAGCGCCAGCGTCTTTCTGTCGAGCGACGGTGTCAGTCCCAAGAGCGCCAGAGTCAGAAGGAATGTCGCCCCTCACATATTCTCTCTCCAAAACCTGATTATTATAATTATGGTTTATTTTTTATTATTAATTTTATTAGTTAAATAATTTGTGGGACCAAACTCTTATTAGTTTATATAAATAAAATCATTAGTGAGACCCAACTCTTATTAGTTTATGTTAATAAAATTAATAGTAGGACCCTAAAATATCAGATTTGTTCATTTTGCCTTGTTTCCCATAATGAAGAATGCAGTTTGTTCATCCACGTGGGTGAACAAAATTTTATTTTTGTTCATTTCCATAGGAACTGCTCTAAGGCCAAAATCTTTTGGGCGACACATGATCTGCTTATTTGCATGTAGTCAAAAATCTACAACGTGGCACAAAGTTTTATTGGTAGAATTTGTTAAATGACCTAAGACATAACATGTAGCATGTAGATAATTCTAATAAACTAAAATCTAATTTTTTGTCCTTCCAAGGCAACTACAGTAGGGTCTTTGCTAGCGGATTCACTTTTCTTTTTACTCAAATATATTTTAATATAGCGATATCACAACTAACCATTCGAAAATATGAATAATATTTAATCGATTTATTGAAGTTTGAAATGTTTTTTACTTACCGAGTGTTGTGACAAAATATCATCACAACTATTCGTATGTTTAATCAATATTTAGGCGTGATGCTGCTAGATAAAAAGCGCGCGCCATCGGTTTCATATACATATCAAAGCACAAAGTCAAAACACGTGTACTATATACATATACCAAAACACGTGTGCTCCATGCAAAGATTCTTATTTTTCGCAGCGAAATCGAAAGAACTCCCTTATCTCCTCCGCTCTTCTATACTTCTCTGCAACTAAAAACCAAAAATCTAAGACTGATTTCTTCTGCATTATGGAATATTCATGATATCATAAAATTAGACCAATAGTTACTTTATGTAATCGTATATGAGTGGTTACTAAGAAAAATTGGTAGATCTAGATGTTCGTTACCAAAGATTTATATGAATATTGATTGATTGAGATCGTGAAAATTAAAATTTTAATTCCAATTGGAGATTCAGTAAATGAAAAACGAATCGTTGCTGCTGGTGGTGACACTCGAAGTGGTGGAGGGTGGTGATGGTGAACGATAAGTCGGATTCAATTTCAGAATTTCTGAAAAAGACTTGGTTTCGAATTTCAACTTCAGAAAACGATAAAACCATTCATTGACGGTGGTGTGAAGGGTTACTTTGGTGGTGGTGCTGGTTGCGGTGATGGTGTGGGTTTTGGTGGTGAAGGGAAGAACAGTGTTGGTGGTGTAGGGATGATAATTCATTAACGTTTGAATCAAATATTTGCACGCAACAGTTTAGGTGACGGTGGTGGTAGGTGGCAGTGGTGGTAGGTGCAGCTGGTGGTAGGTGATAAATGAGTTTCTGTTGCCAGAGGTGGTGGCGGAGATGGTAGGGGTTGTAGATGTGTTACTGCTGGGATGAACGAACGAACTAAATGATAGTAAAACAAAAGTCTTATGTTTTAGCGGTGTTGCTGGTCCTGGGATTCGACCCTAGGACCTCTGAACTTGTTTTTGTTTTTAAAAATTACACCTACGTCCTTTTTGGTTACACCAAATCCAATCTTTTTTGTCAAATTAGAAAAAAAATGTCACGCTTCACATTAACATAAAGTCACCATATATAAGGTCCTCGCTTCGCTCGGTCGGCCCAATAAGGTGCCGGCTATGTTCCGCCGGCATGGTAGACGTTTTAATAAGATGCCGACCAAGTACAGCCGGCATTGTCTAGGATGAAGAACATGCCGACTATATCTGGCCGGCAAGGTTTGCAGATGAAGAACATTAACTTATGGCCGGCAAGGTTTGCAGATGAAGAACATTAACTTATGGCCGGCAAGGTTGATAAAAAAATACCCCGCCGACTATGAGATTTTTAACATAAAGAGAAGGTGTTACAAATGCATGATTAGTAGGCAAGGTATTAATTTCATAACCTGTCGACTAAAATGTAGTCGGCAAGGTATAAAGATGGATACCTTGCCGACCCTGTAACTGCTAATTTCAGAGATGAAACGTCGGCATGTTATTCAACCTTATACTTGCCGACTATATTTTGGTCGGCAAGGTCGACAAAAAAAACCATGTCGATCCTGTAAATGCTTATTTCAGAGATAAAAAGCCGGCAAGATCGTCAAAACAATACCCTGCCGGGCAAATATAGTCGGCAAGTTCTACAAAAACACCATACCGACGTCTGATAAAAGTTTATACCTTACAAGATTAGAGATTGGGTATGATTTCGTACCCAATCTCAAACCGAGTATGTATTCATACTTGGTTTGAGATTGGGTAAAAAATCATACCCAATCTCAAAACCCATATAATCCAAAAAAAAAAAATTAAAAAAAAAAAATCAATTTTATTTCATGGATTTGGAAACTAGTCCATTTGATTTCATTGTTAGAGTTTTGGAAAAAAATTTGAACATTTTTTAATTCCAGCCGGCATGGTTTTGTTTGGGGGTAGTTTGGTCGTTTGACACTTTTTAGACATCCCTTAGCACATCAGTTTAGATAGAAATAAAATGGGTATACCCTAATTAATCTGGTTATATCCCAATTAAGCTAGGCATGTTATTGCATCTTAAAAAGTATAGAAATGAGATGAAACAAAAGTATCGAAATAAATATTACTATATGATGGGTCACTTTACCATTTATCCAAACTTGCATCATCTCCCATGTGTTTTTTGTGTTTTTACGATGGGAGAGCTCAGAGCTTATTGCCGTTGGAAATTTGACTCTGCAGAGTGGGCGATAAAAACGAAGAGATGGCAGCAGAAGACAGGGGATGGTGCGACATGACATTATGTTTTGAGTCCCGGGTCAGTTGCTTTGGAGCCTTCAAAAGTTGCGAAAGTACCAAAGAGAGCATTTTTTTTATTCCATTTTTTGGTTCGTTGGTATCGAACTTTGATGGGCTCACCAGATGCCGTGCCTATTTAAAAATCAAAAGAGAGACAGACTTGCCCATTTCTTTAAGGATGGTTCTATTACTATACGAACCGAGAATCCTAAACATGTTAAAAACCGCTTCTCACAGACATTTTTTTCTTTTCCTTTTTGTGGGTGCCAGTGAGCCGGCGCCCTCGGAAGCTGTGCAGTGGGTGGGTTTTGTGTGTGGCGGTTTTGAGCTGGGTTTTTAGATCGGTTTGTCAAAAAAAAATTGTTTCTTTAATCATTTTTATTGTCGTTGTCATGTCAAAATACCAAGTTGCAAAGAGAATAACCTCGGCCTAGGGGTGGGACTTGGGTTGGGTCAACCCACCCAACTCATGCCCAACCCGAACGTTGGGTGGACATGGACAACATATTTCAAAACTTTGGGCAAGGTTGGTCATAAATTTTATGAACCCGAGTTAAATTTGGGTAAGCATGGGCACAAATATTTCTAACCCAAACAACCCGCTCAACCCGAAGAACTATATATAAGACATTTTATATAATTAGTATTATCATCTATTTTTCGAGAAATTTTATATATTCTCTTCAAATCTATTAATGAAAATATAAATTATATATATCTCATTATTCATTTGATATGAAAAGAGTTTATATTATTGTAGATAATCTTTAGTTATTTGGAAATTTAAAATAAATGAAGCAATTAAATCTTATTATTACTAAATTTATTATTATCACGTTAACAAACTTGTATGTCTAGTGGAATTTGGGCCAAACCGAGGAACATAACTTGGGCGGACTTGGGCAACACCTCAATGGGTTCCACGGGTTCGATGGGCAATCTGATCAAAAAATTCCTAGCTCGGGTCTGCCTCATCCAAACCTTCTAACCCGTCCAACCAACCCAAGATGCAGAGTGGTGCATCCACATCTGTTGCCAACAAAACTTACGGGTACTGTTCTTAGTACCTTTCTAGACCTAAGTTTTTCCTTTAAAAAAAATAAAAATTAAAATCGCGCGTATCATTTACTGCTTCTTCTCTGTTTGTATCAGTATTCGTAGTAAATGAAGATCATGGAATTAGGATATTAAATCAGTGGATCTTGAAAGCTATTACTCACCACCCACCATAATACATCAAAAGTCAAAAATAGCAGGCTGTAACTAATTGACGTCCACATTATTTCTTGACTTTGGACAAACAATAAGTCAGAGAAAGCCAAGGGATTCCTATTCAGCTTTTCTTACGAGTAATGACAATTAATCTTCTTTATTTTGATGATTAAAAATATTAACACTTTTTTTATTCTTTTTTTCCCCAGCGGATGTGAAATTTGCTTCTTTTCCGGCGAACTTTGCTTGGAATTAGTTGCTTGGAATTTCTGCTAGAACTCATGAGAAGAGATTTGGGGAGTGTGTTCATCACGTGAATTTGGCAGGAAACAGGGATGGGACAGCATTACTACTTTAATCGTAGTCACCAGCATGCATATAAAAATCAAAAATGGGATATTCCACGTGTCTTTGAGTCTGAATTTCTTTACTTTTCTTTTCAAATTCGAAATGATCAGTATGATTATCCAACTTTGATCATGATGTACTTAAAAGAATACCACATGCGTACCCACCGATCTGACCTCATCAACCAGGTAGTGAGTCGGGTATCGGACTGGTCAGCCCGTCTCGGCTCCCCTTCTGTGAGCGGGAGAAAATCGGAAGGGAAAAATATCACGTGACTTTGGTTTTGATGGGGTACTCCCAAAGGGACCATGCATTGGCAGAGGACAGGGATGGACGATGCGTACCGACTTAAAAATCAAAAGCGACAGCTCACAGGCTGTAGCGGTTGGTTCAAATACCACCGACTAGTCAATTCCAGTAACTGACCAAACTGGACCACATGTTTTAATCCAAAATACCACCGACCCACCTTGAAGGAGTTAGCAATTTGGAATTCGGAAAATGTTTTACCAAATACCACCGGAATTTGGCAAACGTACGAGTATTATACGGTTTTGTAAAATTCAGATTCGGTCAACGGGACGTAATTCGTTAGTAATTCGAAACGGCATACGTACGTGTATAATTCGATTTATAAATGTGAGTTCGGCTCTGAAAATTCGGTATCTATATATACAAAATAATTTATATTTATAAGGTCATAGACCAATTTTTATGCATATGTGTGAGTTATTTAAAGAAAAAATAAAATTAATATGATGATATTAATAATATATACAACATTAGTCATCCTAGAGGACGTGATTTAGTGGTTTAGATGCTTGGTCAGTGAGTTTGAGATCTCTCTCACCTTCACCTTCAAAAAATTTCAGTCATTTTTATTTCATAAAAATTACAACAACGTCTAATATTGGGTCGTGTATGCCCGGGAGGCAGTAAACCCCAAAAAGTGGGGCCTTTAAAAACTTAAAAGCTAAAGAATTTATGGCGAATTAAGCGTGCGTATGATTCGGGATTCGGGATACGTAAAATTCGTGAACGATTCGCGAATAATCCGGGAATGCCACATAATACGCGACTTGGGTTCGGAGTTGCAAACGTACGCGAATAAAACGGTAAAATTCGTGATACGGAAAAATTCGCGAATCATTCGCGAACTTACTAACTAGGCCACCAACTAGTCAATTACAGCAACTAGTGTGGTTAGTTCGCATTCTGCATCATATGGCTCATAGGAGCGCATATATGGTTAGTTGCCAATGCACTAGTACGACGACGTAAGGGGATTCTCTCTTTTTCTGATTTTTAGAATGAGTCAGACCCAAATCTATTTTGCTAATGGTTTTTAGGGTCTCCATCAAACACAAATACCAAGCATGGGAAAAATCAGTAAATGGTTCACCAGGTTATAAGCTAGTTAAGAGATTACAATTTACAAGATTTTTTTTTATCTAAATGGAATAAGGAGCATTTTGGTGACATTAATCAAAAGGTTGATAATTTGCAGCTTAAGCTCACCACTATTCAAACTCTTCCTCACTCAGATGATAACACTGCTAAGGCTGTGGAGATTTCTCAAGAACTCCAGAGATGGCATAAAATCCAACATGAATTTCACAAACAGAAATCTAGAGATAATTTTTTCAAGGATCAAGACTACAACACCAAGTATTTTCATACACTTCACAAGAGGAAAAGAGCAAGGAATAACATAGATTCTTTGAAAGATCATAATATATAATAATTGGGTTCATACTAGAGATGATATAGCTAACTTGTTATCTAGTCATTTTAAAAATATCAGCTCAACTTCTACTCCTCTCATTGAAGAAAGTCACTACAACAAAATTCCAATTCTTGTCTCTGAAGAAGATAATATAAAGCTACTTGCTTCTCCATCTGATGAAGAAATATTCAAAACACTAAAGTCTATGGAAAATTGGTCAGCACCTGGTCCAGAGGGATATCAGGTAGGTTTCTACAAATCTCAATGGTCCATTATTGGTGGTGATGTGTGTGCAATGGTTAAGCATTTCTTCTCTTCTAAGCATATGCTCAAGCAATTGAATAAGACTTATATCTCTTTAATCCCTAAAAAGAATAAGCCTTGTTCTCCGGCTGATTTTTGTTAGAATTACCTAATTTGTCCTAGTCTAAACATGTTCTAAACATGTAGATTATTCTAGAAACAAAGAATATAAGGTGAGTCAAAAAATTAGTATTAGTCTAAAGAGGAAAATCTAGAAAGTTAATGGCTTAGTCAAAAAAATAGTCTAGAGAGTTCATTTGAAATTTGGTCTCTAGATTCTTTTTAATCACGTGTAATAGACTAGAGAAATAGAGGTGGATCACTAAGCATATAAATAGGCATGTTGTATACCATTTGTAATATTCAAGAAAATCAAATAAATGAAACTTATTCAATCTTGATATGGTATCTAGTGTTGAAACTTCTGCAATGGCAACCCGTCGTCAATACAACATTAAAGATAAGTCTTCCACATGCACTCATTGTAATAAACGGGGTCACACCAAATACAACTGCTTTGAGATTGTCGGGTATCCAGATTGGTGGGATAAACTCGATCCCAAGAAAAAGAATTCCGCTGCAGCAGCACATGTCGTTAGCAAGTGGTATTACAGAGGGCTGTGGGTCTAAAATCTATAGGAGAAGTGGGGAATTGCACCTTAGGGATAAGAGAGATGAATGATGAGTTCATTTCCTTTATCATAAAACCTGTGGTAAAAAAATTGCACCTTATGGAGCAGTGGCTTCAATCTGATCCCTGAGTCAGATCAGATGGCATTATTATGTAAGCTTTCATGTCTTAATTAAATTTTAATTGCTCACCATGAGGAGTTACCCAGTGGAAATTAAAGACACCCCACCCTTCAATTGATTGCCATTTGGTGCCTGGAAAACAGTAGGAAATGCATGGAGCAAAACAGATGACACAAGATAACACCCCATCATTGCATCGGAAATGTGCAAAAACAAATAAAAAATAAGAAAGATGGTGTAAACTTGCATTGGAGAATGCAAATTAATATAGATTTACCAAATGTACATTTAGTGAGAGTGAAGTTTTGAAATCTCCAATGCAAGATAACATATTTCTCCTATTTTTTTATTTGTTTTTGAACCTTTACGATGAAATAATTGGGTGTTATCTTGTGCATTCATGCACAAGATAACAAAACCAAAAAGAGAAAAACAAAAAGACAAAGTATTGAGTCGGAGAGATTCTCTTGCAAGATGGAGCTCATCCATTGCAAACAAAATTGCTCCAGCGCGCTGGAGCAAGAAAGGTCCCATGAATCAATAATGCAGCAATGTAGATTTTCTGATTTTGTGTTAGCATTATTTTGATTTACTTTCTGCAAATCACATGACTACAAAGTCCTAACCTCTGTTTCATTTTTCATCCAAGTAAGTTTGAGTCATGGTCAAACCGTTTTTTTCCAGAGCTATTTTTTTATTTGAAGGACCATTACAAACCTTTATTGGAAAATCAATCAAAAATGGGCATGAGACCCCATGCGTTCTTGTAATGGCTAAGGCTTATCATGATAAACAAAGAAGCGGGATAACAGATCTTTCGCTTTGATTTTAAAATTATTCAAAATTAGTCTTTCAATTTAATTATGCTTAAGATATAAACTAATCACAAGTGGGAACGTATGTGTTGGCTGCGAAAGCGGTTTAGAGTAAAAAGAGGATCATGATCGTGCAAAACCGTGTTCTTCTTAAATAAAGAAAGATATAATAAAATCTCGAGCAATAAGTATTGAGCCATAAATACGAGAGTTACTCATCTTATATGTCGACAAGGAAAGACTTAAATTTTGTTCATCTGATTTAGGCAAGAGTCCGGGAAGTTTGGTATAACTGTGCGGTTATTATGGCAAGGCAATAAACACGAAACAGATGCGGTATTTTAGAGCCAAAGATGGTGCGTAGGAGTAGTATTTCAGGGAGAAAAGAAAGGTGTATATTACATGCAATATCTTCCGGTAATATCACCCGAATATTATTCGGGAATTATACGCCGAATCTATTGTCATACGAGGATATTTTTAAAGCTAGACTTAGTCATAGGTGAATTGTATTAGAGGTTGATGTCTCTCAATTTTTCTCTCACCAGCTACAACTAGTTTTCAATTCTTGTTCTTGTTGAAAAACCACTTTGAACTCCTAACAACCCACTTTTATTTTCTCTCTCACCCTTTGATTCTGAAATTAATTTTTTTCCTGAAACTTCTAGCTTTTGTTCTTTCGTCTTCTCAAGCAAAAGAATTTTGTACACAAATCATGTATGAGTCTGTGGAGGATATGTTTTTTAAAACGAACGGAAAAAGACTAGAGATGCGGTTTGAAGGAGCTTTGGAGATGAAAAGATATAAGGGAAGAGGTGTGCTTCAAAGAAGAACAGAAGAAGAAGTAAGTAAGTATAGAAACAAACTGGATATGAACACCCCTTGTTCTCTCTTTTCTGACTTTGCTTCAACTGCTTCACTTCTCAGATTAAACAAGAAAAGCTCAAGCAAAATAAGGATATATGATATGAAGGGAAGATGTGTTAGATCAAATAAGAAGAGAGAATATAAAGAACCGTCTGAGAGATCACAAAACAAGAACAACCCAAGAAAAAGTATGTTTCATTAAGAGGTGTAAGAGTGTAAATCGGTGAAAAACTAGTTAAATCGGCAATGGGGAAGAAAAACGATTTAAATGTATTGTGGTGAGTTTGCTCGTTTTCTTCTAGATTTACAAACATTTATCCCCATATAACTAAGAAACCGAAAGAGTTTCATCGTTCGCCTCTCAGATCTGAATCGCATCTCTCTATCACACCTCCACAACATCCAGAAATCGAAAACAGAAGGTATTACGTAACATCTTATCGATTTCTAGTCTATATAGCTTTCAGTTATTTACATTAAAGATCGATCTGTATGAGTGTATGAATTTGTTAGGTTTTTGGAGATTCTGTTGTCGATGCTAATCTTTTCAGTTAGTGTTTTTTTTTTTGGGTTAATTTTTATGTTGACATATTCGAATATCTTTTTGTGAAAGATTGCTGATTAGGTTAGTGGATAGAATAATGATTTGGGGATGAATTTTAATTTAGTTTTTGTGTTTCTGTCGATTCTCCATATTCAAATTAGGGGTTTGTTTGTTTTTGTGTTGGAGATCATGGTGTGGATTGCTGATTATTTTGATATTCTTTCATAATTTGTGGATTATGGATTTGGTGTACATGGAATGTGCATAGAAAATGTACCTCTTTGTATATTGAGACATACCTAATTAGGACTATAAAGGTTTTACTGTCAATTATGGTTATCTTTATCTCTTTTCTTAGAAATAGCAGAGGTTTTCAAAATTGAGCTTGATGAATATAGATTTTTTCAGTTTTACTGGGTCTGTGGTAGATAGATAAAAAGACTGTAAAGGTTTTTCAGTTTTCACATATTTATTTTTGATTGATATTACTTGGTTCCAGTTTTGAGCATCAGTTATGTAGCTGATTTTCGATTCATCGTATTTCACAGGTGATTGTGGAGAAGGCTTGGAGTTGTGACTTTCCTGATATTGATAAGAAGTGACTTTACTGATATTGATATAAGAAGTTAGTCACTCTTTCTCTCTTTGTTTTTTGTTAAAATTTGAAAGATACATGCTAGCCTAAATTTAAATTCTACTATGGTTCCATTTACTCGTTCACTCTTGCTGCTTTTTGTTCCTTTGATATTGTCAACGTGCTTTGTTTTTATTCAAAGCCAGATGACTCAGATTGAGTTGAATGATTCAGCTTTAAGAGTTTCCACTTGCCATGCCACCAATTTGTTATCGTTGGTTTTGAATTACTGCCTCTTCTTGTGTATGTTTAGAATTTGGACATCTAATATCTTTAGTTGGATGTTGAATCACAATTCATTCTTGCGATGAGCTGGTAAGACTCAAAAGTGACACATAGTGAGTAGTGATGGACGCTCTGTAACTTGTTTCTACCTTGTCCAGTCCCCCTGTAACTTGTTTCTACCTGTTTGTTTTTGTGCAGTCATGGATCATATGAATGTGCAACACCCAGCCATTGATCAAATGGTCGCTCACCACCCCAGGGATCCCTTGGTTATCCAAGGTAGACTTGAGGCTTGCACTGCCTCGCTGAAGGTAGTTGAAAACCATGTGTACGGCAGGAAGAAAAAGATGAGAAAGTTGAATCAGAGTTTGAAGATATTGATGTCTGATTGCTTGCTGATGTTTACTACCTTAGCTACCGATTATGGGGTAGAAGTCGCTGCTGCGACTGAGGCTTTAGATTTGATTGAATTACTTGCTCTTCCTATGCTATCCACAGGGAGAAGAGAACATCGTCCTGAAAGGCTTTTTGATAGTCTGTCAGGCATAACTGCAGCTTATCTTACTCAGCTTCAGGCTTTATATGCTACTGTAGAAGAAGAGGCCCGTGCTGCTGCATCTGCACAGTTGGTATGTTTTTTTGTCTTTATAATCGTGTCTTACTTTTATTAGTTGTTGTCATGCATTGAGAAGCTAGCTATGCAATTGGATTCATGTTATAAGTGTAAATGATTCTGTCTGTCCAGTATGGTAGTGGAGAAAAGGGAAGGAGAACGACAACATAGGAACTAGAAAGTGTTGTAGGGTAGGTTAGTTGAACTTAGATCGCAATGGGTGTTTTACCTTGAAAATATTTTCAGAATCATGATTAGATTCAGAGGTACTTGCACAAATCTTTTAGGGAAGTGGCAACATTTGATTCATTACACACTGTTTTATTTCAATAGGGCCATTCGCCTCTCAAAACTGATAAGTGCAACATCTGTTACATTAACAGCTATCTTGTGCTAAAACAGATGGTTGGGAGTAATTTTATTTACATTTTGTTATTGTCATCGAGTAAGATGGATCCATTTATAGTTTACTTGAAGTCTCAGCTAAATACTAAAACCCTTTGTTTATGAATGGTCTGTTTACTTCTCTCTTTCAGGTTGTGGACCGGCTCCAACGCCGTCGTCGTTAAGGAATGGAGTAGGGACAATTCACAAATATCAAGGTATCAATAATTAAAGCCTTCGATTCTCTCTGGATTTTTTCTATTCAGTTTTGTTTGATTTTACTTTTCTGTTTTTTGTGTTATTTGTTAGGTACAAGTACAACCCAAAGAAAACAAAAGGAGATGAAGAGAGCTTGTTTCTTGTATCTTGATAGTTTTACAGTAGACAGCTTTTTTTTAATGTCTTGTTATAAATTCAGGATTTGTGGTATGAATGTTATCCTTTATTTCTACTTTGAAAGACATATTAGTCAGATTTGGAGGAGTAGCTGTCATACATTGCTTCTGATAATACGTTTGCATATTTCTTGGAAAAGATTTCTGGTTAAATTGTTCTAATGAAGGTTAATTGTGGGCTCAGTCTTATAGATTTGAGTCTTAGCTCCGTGTCTAAGATCATAGAATACCTGATACTAAATGAGTTCTAAATGAACTAATACTATATTGAAGTGGCCACTATCCATGACGAGAATCAAATTCAGTGGAATGGTGGTAATCTGGTTCAGTTAATATATATAATAAGGTTCAGGGTGGGCTTCCCCTTGGCTAACGTTCAGGGTGGGCTTCTCCTTTGGACTCCACTGTTAGAAAGGACTAGATTTGTGCTATAATGTTAAACTTTTCATCTTTATTACTCATTCCGTCTCTTTTTATCTGACCTCTATGTTTATCTTTATTACTCACTCTGTCTCTTTTTATTTGTCCGCTAGATATGCTTTTTCCTTAAACTATCAAATATTCCACATGTCTCGAAATAACAGTCCTAATTGACTTTGTCAAAATAATAAGGAAATCTTACAAAAAGTCATGACTATCTCTTGACCAGACTATTTAATGTTAAGTTATATTTAAATGTTAAGTTATTATCCAACAGTAGCTCTAAAAAGTTAATGTAAAAAAAACACTAAATATAAGTTTTTAGGAATGTAAAAATAAATATAAGTTTTAGGAATTATCCATAAATATTTTCATTTTAAAAAGGAATGGCAATTAATACAAAAAAATATTGAATAAATTTTTTCATTATATATGGTAATAATATTTATGATTTGGAATCCTAATTTATAGAATTGATATGGCAAAAGGACTACAAGTAAATAGATGGAAGCCTAGCGACAAGCTAGGCTCCAACACTTTTTTGAATGACTATTCCTAATCTATGAAAAAAATAGTTACATTTCCTGGCATTAACATCGAATCTAGATAAGTTATTAATAAACCTTTTCAAGAAATCCATGGTTTCATGCAAAGTTCACCGAAAGTAGTAAAGGCATAATATTTTATTAGTATTCTATGATAAAAAATAGTTAATATAAAAATAAGACCGAGCCCACAATTTAATATTAATAACAGCATAATATTAAATAGGACTAATCAAGATATTTTATAGGATTTCTTTAATATCTTAACAAAATCAATTAGGACGTTTAATTTGAGACAAAGGGAGTACTTTCTGAATTCAAAACAATTTCTAATGTCTATCAATTTGATATTCAAGCAATCAGGAAGAACTGTTGATCAATGTATATTCAAAACAATAAGGAGGAACCGTTGATCAATTTCTAATGTATGATTAAATGGATAGAGAAAAATAAAACTATCTTTGCATCAAAAACTTAAATAGATCACGAGAGTAGATATCATAATGCTGATTAGATCATGAGAGGAGTCATCATAGTGCTGATCACCTGAGTCTGAAATGGGTGGTATCAATTTCCTCGCCCAAAGCGACTCGGTCTAACTCATTAATAACATCATCCCACGGAGTACGAACCCGGTGAGGACGAACTGTGTATCTCTTTGAAGTTTCTCCCGTAGCTCTCAACGATGCAAACGTATTTACGTGAGCAATTGCTTCGACAGCTTCAAAATAGTGCGATGATGCATCGCTTGAGATCATCTTCAACAATGTGTTTTTCATGTCATAACAATATAGCACGGATTTAGCATACAAGAAAATGATTTCTCCGTTCTTTGTAAGTAAAATCGGCTGAAACTTCTTTCTAGCGCCTACTTTGGCTTCATAATCAATATCGAACTCCATACGCCAGGTCTCCTTCGAGACGCTACTTTCCATCAAGGACCAGATTTCCATTCGCAATGTATCAATATAAAAACACAAACGCCTTCCAAGCACTACCAGTCCACAAATATCGTTGAACTTACGGTTTTGCAGACAAGGAGGGACAGATGATAGCAATCGGAACTCCTCATCAGCCAAATCAAAGGCCACAACACTGTTTTTCGAAATCCAATAAATAGCATCATTTGCATAGGTACCCCTTCCTCTCCTCATCAAATGCAGTGGATAGGGAACTTTACCTATCGTTCTCCACCCACAACCACTTCCAAGTGTGTATACTTGGACATCTCCTACCTCAAGATCGGCGTAATGGATTCTAACAACCTTGTACTCATTGGTTGACCTAACATACCCAAATCCACATGCCATATAATAATACAAGTTCACCTCTCCTCCCTGTATACGATTAGGATTAACGTCTTCTTTCTTTACAACTAGTTGGGGAAGATGCACATATTCTCTGGTAAGGGGATTAAAAATATAGATGGGATCTAGAGCTAAATGGTGGTGTTGAAATCCACAGACCAAACCATTGCAGGAGCCAACTAAGTGCTCAAATAATGGGTCGGTGTGCATAGGAGCATGATAGATCCTTTTCAGATTTTGACTGTAAATGTATTTCTCACCAATGTTAATCCTATCACTTACTTGCCTTCCATTGAAAAGTAAAGTTATGTACTCCTTGGGGTCGTCAACGCAACAAGCAAAAAAAAGACATGGCTCCACCTTAGCAGCTAGATTATCATTGTCGTCGTCGCCACTGTATAGATGATTAAGCTGGTGAGTAAGGTGCATATCAGTAAAGTTTTTTCTGCGGATGAGAGTTACCCATTTCTTACAAACTAATTTGCACTCTAAAACAGATTCAGCTGGAACCCGAGAAAGTATTTCTTGTACGATATCCGAAGGAAGAGACTCCATAGATGATGGTTGAACTAATAACAAAATCAAAAATCAATAAATTAAGAAAAAATTCAGCTAGTTTCAGAAAAAAAATTTGGTGGACGTGCTTTTCTACAATGCTAGACCTTGTTATTATTTATAGGCTTCAATGATTCCTAAAACAATACCGAGACTGAAAAACAGAAATCATCCAAACAAGGAAAACAAAGCTGAACTGGAAAAGGAAATCTCCTAGTTTAGCAATCAAACTAAAAACTAGGAGAACGGAATCCTAGAAACAGAAAACTAATGCCAGTACAAATTGACCGACTTGAGATTATTTAAGACTTGGCAAACACTAACAGGTGTCATAATAAATAAGATAATGATGAAGGTGTCACATTGTAAAAGAGTTTCATAACACGTGGCAAACCAAAAGTGGATTTGGAATCCTGTCTGTATGCTGGGCTTTATATAATGTTGACAGAGAAAATTATACCACTGATTATTTACCCGAACTGCTTGGGTAAATCAATGTCAATGAGGTCGTAAAATTTTCTTAACATAACAAGACTATTAAATAATCATTCACCAACTTTTCTATGCAGGCAACGTTGTCTCTGTCGTGAGGGGAGATAAATCCGGATAGGAGTGGACATGCATACGGATGGGATAGAAATCATGGATGCCCATTACTTATATAGGCAGCTGTGATCTTATTATGTTGGAAGTTAGAGACTACGGCGGCCCGAACCCTAACCTCATCACTTCACCTAATCTCAAAACCGACCGTACGAAGTTGCCCTCGCCATGAAGAATGAGGAGAGAACAGATAATAGTGTGGGAAACCTAAAACAATGGGATGGTCATACATTCACCTAAGTCTCTTGGATGTGCCTGCAGTGGTCTGTGCATGTGGACCCATCCAAACAATGTTATTTCCAATCGACAAACTATTTAAGACTAATTAGTAATCACTGAGAAAGCATTGGACAAGCTGCAAAGATAAAACAACAACACTACCTTTGCCAGCCATTGGTATTACTGCTTGGGAGACAATATCAGTGCAAAATGAATTTGCTTCTTTGGTAGCTAAACCATCATAACGACAAGTATCCCTTTCAGAATCCATATCAGTTCTTGGATATGGTTCACCTGCAGTTTGCACAGATGTTTAGAAATAACGCAAACAAATAATTTTGATGACAAGAAAGCCTGGTGCTGAACCCACACTGTATATGAGTAAAACAGGGCAGTTTTGTAACAATGATATAGTACGAGTATTGGTATGGGTACTGTTACATGTTCTACAACAACGCTACCTTTGTCAGCATTTGATATTACTACTCCACGGTAGTCTGGTACAGTAATTAGTGTTCATGTGTAGTTGAACCATCATCACGATAAGTATGGGCTTTCAGAATCCAGAAAACCCATAACAGTACCCGTACGACTGTACGAGTATTGTATGGGTACTGCTACATGTGCTACAACAAAAATAAAACAACAATGCTACCTTTGACAGCCTTTGATTTTACTGTTGGGGAGCCACAGGAGTCTGCTACATCATCAAGATAAGTATTGCTTTCAGACTCCAGAATATCCATCTTAGTTTTTTGATGTGTTTCACCTGCAGTTTGCATAGATGTTTAGAAATAATGTAAACAATTAAGTTTGATGACAAGAAAGCCTGGTGGCAGGACCCGCACTGTATATGAGTAAAACAGAGCAGTCATGGAACAATGATACGGTACTAAGTATTGGTATGCGTACTGTTACATGTGACACACCATCGACTGATATTAACTGTATATATATAATCAAAACAGGGCACTGGGGCTATTTCTAATATAATTATTTTTCGGGGCCAACATGTGATTGGCCAATCATAAATCATATCCATCACGGCGTCATCCCAGTTTCCCTCAGTTGCACCATTACAATAGCGGAACCAGACCAACACATAGGAGTAGACCACTGAGGCACCAACACCACAAAACTCAGTTCCTCACAGAGACGAAATTGCTAAACAAAAGAAATAGAAAACGAAACTGAAGGAGCAGATCTGAGGAGAAAGAGGAAATGCCAACTTTTTGATTTTTGATTTTTGATTTTTTTTTTGAAAGAATTCGGATTTGAGATTTAACTTAGGTATATTAAAAACGAACACTAATAGATCCGAAATTGAGTATATGCAAAAAACCAAGACAAAAACCAGTTCCATATGAAACATTTAAACACAGACCCATTCATCCTTGTAAAGCAGGACAATTATTTGCAAGCTTCCACAAGCACCATGTATATGCCCCAGTGAACAGTCGTATCAGCAATAGATGTTAGTTATATTATACATGTAATCAGAAACTATGGAACATCACCAATACTACAAATCCAAGTCAGCAAGGCAATCAAATCACATCGGAATGCATAACATAATCAGATCCTGCCTAAACATGGCTGAGCAGTTGTGAAGCCAAATTATTCATGAGAAGAAGATAGAGCAGGAGCTTTAAGAGGGCAATTCATTGAGTAGAAGAAAACCAGCAAGTGCCTAATTTTCCTTGCATTTATTCATACACAAAAACAATCATTCAGCCCTCACTTGCAGAGTTCTAAGAGAGCAGAAAGCACTCAGCACAATTAGGTATTAGTTACTTGTTCTGGTTCTACTGATCAGGAAGCATATCAGCACAATTAAAAGACCACTATTATAAAATGCTTGAGGTATCACATAGTAAAAGAGGGACCAGGATCCCTACATAAGCCAAGCCAGTAGGGCTGGCCCAAGTACCAGACCCGACCGCCCAACCACATAAAGTTGACTTTGGTCTACGGTGTCGTTCTGTATGCTGGATCCTAGTTTTGTGCTTATGTTTTGCTGATTCCTCAAAAATAACGTTGACATGGAAACTAGCAAGGGAGATAAAACATGGAAAAACTGCAAAGATAAAACAACAACAACACTACCTTCGAATTCTTGGGAGCCTCCGGTTGAACCATCATCCTGATGAGTATTGCTTTCAGAATCCAGAGAACACACATCAGTTGTTTGACATGTTTCACCTGCAGTTTGCACAAATTGTTTAGATATAATGGAAACAAATAAGTTTGATGAAGAACCCACACTGTTTATCAGCAAAACAGAGCAGTTCTGTAACAATGAAACCCCACGAGCACTGATACAAAATTTGGTAATAATGTTTTTCGACAAGTCCCAAGAAAAAACATAGGATGCCATCAACTATATTTATATTTACTGTATATAATTAAAACAGCGCACAAATTTTATTTTGGAGAAAAGAACACTGGACTATGATCCGACTAACTGAGCAACGGAGACGTAGGCTTGATTTACACCATGGACCTAGAAAGACTTAAGAGTGAATATATAGCACATAAGAACAGCTGCAACTATTAAGAGCACCAGCAGAAACAAGCCGTTCAGTCTTGTGGTCATAAATCTGATCTTGATAATATGCAAAAGAAGCAAGACAAAAACCAGTTCCGCAGGAAACAATTGAACACAGACCCATTCATCTTTGTAAAACAGGGAACAATCGTACCAGCGACAGATGTGAGTTATCATGTACTAGGAAAACAATTGAACACAGACCCATTCATCTTTGGTTGTGCCTGCAGTAGTCTGCACATGTGGACCTATCTAAACAATGTTATTTCCAATCAAAAAACTATTCAAGACTAATTAGTAATGACTGAGAAAGCATTGGACAAACAGCAAAGATAAAACAATATCAGTACCAAGTGAAATTGCTTCTTCGGCAGCTAAACCATCATAAAGAGAAGTATTGCTTTCAGAATCCAGAGAACCCACTTGACATGTTTCACCTGCAGTTTGCACAGATGTTTAGAAATAATTCAAACAACTAATTTTGATGACAAGAAAGCCTGGTCCAGAACCCACAGCGTATATGGTACGGGTACTGTTACATTTTCTACAACAAGGATAGAACAACAACGCTACCTCTCCCAGCCTCTGGTTTTACTGCATCGGAGTAACAATATTTTGCTACAATAACCCTTTTTTCTGTGGAAGTTGAACCATCATCACAATAAGTATTGCTTTCAGAATCCAGAAAACCCACAACAGTACGAGTACAACAAAGATAAAACAACAATGCTACCTTCACCAGCCTCTGATATTACTTCCTCTGATATTAGTGGTTGGAGGCCATGGGAGTCTCCTGCAGTTTGCACAAATGTTCAGAAATAATGCAAACTAATAAGTTTGATGACAAGAAAGAGGACCCAAACTGTATATGAGAGAAATCCGAACTTAAGTTGGTTGGTCTTGAAGTGGCCATGAATCTACTCTTGAGTTGCTCTGCGTCGTTCTCCATCTGTCTCTCGCTATTAGATAGAGTATATGTGGTTAAAGCCTCTAAGATCCAGACAGAGTAAGAACCTGTAGGAAAAGAACCAATCAAAACAAAAACTGTCAACCAAATTTCATGTGGTTTCCGAAAAATAATTCCTCATTGATTCAAAGCAAGTGATCATAAGGACAACTCAAACTGGTGGGTCTTGTAGTGGTCATGAATCTAATCTAGCTCCACAGGAAACAATTAAACACAGACCCACTCATCCTAGTAAAGCAGGAGAATTATTTGCACAAGCACCGTTTATATGTATCAGCAATAGATGTGAGTTATAAATGTAATCAGAAAATACAAAGAATTCAGAATTGTGATTGAAGGTAAAGCTGAAATTGAAACAGTTGAAGATGCATAATATCCAGAATGATTAATCATCAATGAGAACGATCTGGAGATGATTAGAAAACAATGCTAGTGATCTTTGCACAAGTCTTAAATGATGTTGAAATTCAACAATGCTGATAATCTCTGCATCATTCTCACATGATTGAAATGAAATTGAACAAAGCCGGTGATCTTGCACTAGTCTTAATAGATCCATAATTGAATATATGCAGAAAAACAAGATCTGTAATTAATACTACAAAATTGATCCGAAAATTAAATGAAACTGAAAGAATAAAGGAATTGAAAAAGAACCTGTAGATCCAAGACGAATTAATCTACAGTGATCGAGTTAAGCAGCAGAAACTGAAGAACTGAATCCAAGGATGGAGTTAGTTAGATTGTAGATCCTCTATTTTGTTGACATTTCAGGACTAAGAAGACGGCACTCGTGCAACTCACACACACGCTGACTCATATTTACACCCACTATACATTACTCTGATTCTCTCTCATTGCCTCTCTAAATTCCATTAAGGCTATAGGTTCATCTGCATCAGCACCTTTCGAATTCCAAATTCCACATTCACAATTCAAATTGATAAGTCGTCCGCTTTGGGATCTTGTATGCAACTTAATTCTTCATCGACTCAAATTCTCTAACAACAGCAGCTAAAACAAACCATTTCCCCTATCATTTTGGAGTACCGGAATTTACTAGAGAATTTACTTGCATTCACAATCTAATAGGCGTGCATAAGAGCAAGGGCACGAGTCAGTTTGGCCAAAAAAATGACTCCCCTAAAACCCCAATTTTCGCTCAACCTCAACTTCGAGTTGGATTATTCGTAGTATCTGTCAACCCTCGCCAACATATGTAAGAAACTTAAGTGACTGACTTTTACATTGGTTTACAGCCAACAGAAAATCATGAAGATGCAAGTAGTTTAGGCAGTCATTTTGGCGTCAAATAGTTGAGAAAATTGTATCAGTACAAGAGAAAATGCTATCGCAATGATCTAACGTTTACACCAATTTGAAAGTACTAAAGATATATAAGAAAATGAAAATAACTAGAAACATTGTAAGGACGAACTGGAGTAATGTAATTAAAATTGAAAATCCATTATCAATTCTACTGGACAAAGGGTTTTCATTCCTCGCAATTCATGTTGTCACCTAAACAACTACCAAACCAGTAGTTAAACTCTACCAAGAACAGCGTTTACAACTAAAAATATGTAATTCTAACATAGAGAACAGGTACATGAAGAAAATAGGATATATAGCAGTCATACCTCTTTCTCTATTTACTAGCCTTCAAAAGTGATCCTATCTCCGCTGCTTGGTACTAGTGGTTGCGCGATCAAGAACTGCAAATATTCACGTCCCTTACTGTTGTTTCTTTTTATGCTGCAAAAAGATAAAGTATTCTCTTAAACCCAGAGAAAGTGAATGTTACAAAATACTGGGCAAAAAGATAAAAGTATTCTTTCAAGATACACTAGCACGGAAAAGATTGTTAGCGGGTTATACACAAAAAAATCTACAAGCCCAAATAATGCCACACTGTACTAAAAACTAAAAAAGTTTACACTAACAAATGAAGAACTGCGGTTTTAGTGGACTTTCCCACACCTAACACTGAGTGTGGTAAACTAAAAATCATTGTCTCAGAGCAATAGTAGTTTCTGTTGTTTTCAAAAAGTGTGCTTTGGATAATCCAAATAACGAGAGGGATAGCACAATGTATTTCAAAAAGTGCACACGCGTGACTGTGTTGTGCCAACAATCAGGAGAAAAATATTCCAAAAATGTAAATTTCTTTCTGGAAGCAACATATATATTATTGAACTTTGAGAAACAAATTGTACTTTCAGAAAGATATAACTTTTTTGACTACATAGAAAACCTATATATCGAGATAAAATCTATCCTGGAATGAGAAAACGAAACTAAGATCACTTAGCCGCATCCAAACATGCGCATAAACATGACATGTAATCAGTTGTCCAGCTAGAAACCAGTTCAATTAGCTAGACAACTAATTTCAGTTCTTACAATCATTGTCATATTTGATTTTAATTTGATTTCCAACAAATTTTCATATTTGATTTCCAACAAATCAAGAGAAAAAGCATAAAAAGTGTGAATTTCTTTCGGAAAGCAACAAATTGTACTTTCTGAAAGATATAACTTGAAGGTTATACCAATCCTATGGTGAAGTTTTTATCAAAGATGTTTTTGTTTGTCTAGAGCTCTAAGAAGAATGATCATCTCTCAAACTTGAAGGTAAAAAAATATGCTAAATCGTCCTCTTCAAAACAGGTTGGTGAGTTGGTCCGGGTTATGCAGGAAATGTTTTTCCTGCCTCGTTAAACATCTTTGGTTTTCACTTGTTGAATCTTAAATTGTTCGTTTTCACTTGTTCAATCTTAAACTGTCTATGTAGATTTCTACCAAGGTGCATCCAATCTTACATAATCTATATTGTTATTACATCTCGATGTCCGTTAAACCAAACCAACTCTATCTTAACCGTTTAATCTCGTCTTAAAATAAACATTACTACGTAGCGAAGTATGCTATGAAATCTCCAAATCGATTAATCATGTACACCTAATTTAGGTTTTTTTTTTCTCATCTCGAATCGCAAAACCCATCCGTCTCCCTCTCTCGTCTTGGCTGCTCACTTCTTCTTATCATCATTTTCGAAGGTATGTAGTTCTTTTTCGAGATATGATATGAATGATTTATACTTTTGTCATAAGATGTTGATTAATAAGAAAACAAATTATTTGGGTACAGACAAAGCACATGATCTCATATTGCAACCGTTGTTTATTTAATAAGCATAAACTCACTTAACAAAACCCTAATCAAACAAATTTTTCACTACCAACATACACAGTATGAATTAAAATTGAATCCAGAAACAATGATTTAAATCATTAATCAAACATCAACGTGATATAGAAAAGTATGAGACATTAACCAATTAAGATACAAATAAGATCCGATAAAAAAGCTCCAAGAATTCCGATTAAACCAACTACGATTTAAGTTCTTAAACTTCCAAAATGTAACCGTAATCAACATCTTATGACAAAAGTATGAATCATTCATATCAGATCTCGAAAAAGAACTACATACCTTCGAAAATGATGATAAGAAGAAGTGAGCAGCCAAGACGAGAGTGGGAGACGGATGGGTTTTGCGATTCGAGATGAGAAAAAAAACCTAAATTAGGTATATATAAGTAATCGATTTGAGGATTTCATAGCATACTTCGCTACGTAGTAATGTTTATTTTACGACGAGATTAAACGGTTTAAGATTCAAATGGTTTGATTTAACGGACATTGAGATGTAATAGCAATATAGATTCTGTAAGATTGGATGCACCTTGGTAGAAATCTACATAGACGGTTTAAGATTGAACAAGAAAAAACGAACGATTTAAGATTCAACAAGTGAAAACCAAAGATGTTTTTGGGTACACGATTTTTATGCTTGACAATTTTCGGGGCAATCTGGACGGGAGGAGTCAAGATTTCAAAGCCACACACAAACATCCCAGGAACGAGAAGTTATAGTTGACTAAGACCACAAAGCCACACACAAACATGTACACAAATATGACATGTGTGAATTGAAATCTATCGTCTAGCTGGGAAGGCCGTTTGACTAGCTAGACAAATGATTTCAATTCATACAATCACTGTCATATTTGATCTAAAATTTAATTATAAGACCATAGAGGAGTGCCTATGGAAAACGGACTCAACAAACATGAAAATAAATAATTGTGGGACCCTAAAAACCAAATCTGTTCATTTTACTCTGGTTTCCCATAATGCATAAACGTGCATTTTCATCCACGTAGCTCAACAAATTTATTCTTTTTTGTTGATTTCCATAAGAATTGCCCTTACATCCAAAAAATATCAAAAAGTGAATTTCTTTCTGAAAGCAATGAAAAGTCATACGTGACCAATGTAGTCAATCTCGGCCGAGATCTCGCCGAAAATTCCGTTTTCGGCTCTCAGGGATGCGAAAAATTTGATTCCGCCTAGACGGAATTCAGCCGAAACTCTCTGTTTACTCGGCCGAAATTTGGTCTGGATTAGCCGGGAATCTCGGTGTCTCGGGCATGAATTTAATTTACAGAGAAGTATACCAACTTTAAGACGTTTCAAATCATCTGCTTCAGTAAATTTGACATACAATACCAGATACAATTTAACATAGGTTGTCCAACCCTAAAATTCCAAATCAATACAATTTCTCCCCGATCAATTATAATTACCCCACTACCAAACCCAATCAATTTAATCAGAAACAATCGAAATTGAGAACCCAATTTCCCAATTACTAAGAAAAAGAACCCAAAATTACCTTTACAGAAAGGAAACTGGCTATAAATTAGGGTTTTTTTCAAACAAAAAATAAAAGATCAAATCGATTAAGCTGAACTGAACTTTGAATTTTGATTTCACCACCAAAATACTGATTATGGTTTTATAGTGTGCTTCTTCTTCGTTACGGTGAAGGAGAGAGAGTGGCATATAATGGTTTCTGTGATGGATGAAAAGAAAATAACGAAGAAAAGAAGGAAGAGGCAAAAGAAAAGAAGATAAGAGCTGGCTTTGACTTGACACACGTAAGTATATATTTGTCTCATTAAAGATAAGGCACCTGTATGTTTAAGAAAAACTAAGCAAAAACTAAGCATTCTGGAAACTTGGCCGGGTATCTCGTCGGAATATCGGCATCTCGGTGTCTCGGACCTGGCCGAGACGTCCCGAGACACGAGATTAGCTACATTGTGCGTGACAAAGATTATAAAGCCACACCCAGACATTTGCACATGTATGAGTCGCCTAGATAAGAACCCATTCGATTGGCTAGACGACTAATTTCACCATTGTCATATTTGATTTAATTATTAATTTCAAGACCCGCCATCTAAGAAAACAAGATAAAATACATCAAAATAAAATCTTTCCTCCTAATGATTACAAAGCCACACCCAGACACTTGCAAAAACATGACATGTATGAAATGAAATCAGTCATCTGCTTAAAGCCACTTCGATTATCTAGAGGACTAATTTCAACGCTCACGAATCATTGTCATATCTGATTTAATCTTAGTACCTAAGACTAAGTTAAGTGTTGCAATTCAAAAAAAGATAAAGTGTGACCTAAAAATTAACACTAGTTCTCTCTCTTAGCATGTTAAGTGTTGCAATTCAAAAAAAGATAAAGTGTGACCTAAAAATTAACACTAGTTCTCTCTCTTAGCATGTACTCGCAGGTGAAGTAGCAGCGAGATTGAAGCGCTGAATGGTTCAGCGCCACAAAAATCACTTTTACGCTGAATGGTTCAACGCTCACAAAAATTATAAAAATCACATGGATCACAAAAATCACAAAATTTGATCCGACGGCTAAAATTGGTTGTGCTTAACCAAACAGCGCTGGGCGGTGGTCCCAGCTGTCGTAGACTGCTAATTTAGCTGCTACATTAGCACTCCCATAAGACTTAGGAGGTTGCCCTAGCTGACATGGACTGCTAATCTAGCGGCTAGATTACAAAGCCCCGTCTGAACATGAACACAAATATGACATGTATGGATTGGCTCAAAATCTGTTCGATTAGCTAGACGAAAATTCTCAGTAATCATACAATCATTGTCAATTTCCATTTCATATATGTGCGGTTACAGTGATTATTGAGCCTAACCTAGTATTAGCAAGTTCCTCATCTCCCCGCTCCTTGCCCTCAGCCGAGCAGGATCTGAGAAACAATGACGTCTATTCACAACCAAAAGAACAATATTCCATCAGATGCTACTCAATGCACAAAGTAAGTACTAACATATTTCAGCTTTTCTATGCAAACTAAAAATAAAATTCTACTTCCCATTAAATATCAAAGAAGAAGATAATTTAGGAATAACAAATAGAAAAATTTGAGTAAAATATTTTTGAGAGAAATTTCAATCAAGCTCTATAAAAGAAAAGTAAACGGAAACCCCAAAAAAGAAACAAGAATCAAGCATAGATAAATTTTGCAATATTAAGAATGACCCTGTGGATGTGCTCACAAGGTAAAACAAGAACGGATTTACCAATGTATTTCCATCAAACATAAACTCAAATAAAATTACATTGCATAAAATTACCACTTCCACTGGATTACTAATTCCACCATTTATGTATCTGATACCCATCATCTTGCACCAAATTAGGGGGTAATTTTTTGAGATCTAATTCTAATAAAAATATAACTAAAAATTAGGCTTTAACCATCCCAACCCAATCCATATAGAGAGGGTTTAGTAGAAATCCTAAAATAATAACAAAAACACATATCACTGCAACAAAAGAAAAAGTACATCCCGGAAAAATAGCAAACATCCAAAAACACAAGACGTCATCACATCAGAACCTTAATTCAAAGTACGGAGTTTGCAGTCCTTACCTGACAAACAAACATGTGCAGATCCGATTTGATATCGCTCTCTCAGATAGATTGGAAGACAGCCGTCACAGAGCCTCTCAGACCCAAACTCAAAATATGTTTGTGTTCTTGGGTTGAAGATGCCGATTTCCCTAATGAGAGATATGGTGGGACCCGCCACCCCTTGAATTTAGCCACTTCTGGGCCCCACCAGGTCAGAGGTGGTTTTGTAGTTATTATCTTTTTAAGCAATTGAATTCTCCGGGATGAAAAAGTAAATCATTCTTCTCGACAAGTTCAGTCCCAGAGACTTGTTCTTAAAACCTCACACCTTCTTCTTTCCCTTTTTGGTACTATTTCTTTCATGCCTTCTGCTCTCTTTGCATATTTGGTGGGCAATATCCGATTCAGAAAAAGGAATGCATTGATGATTATGTTGATGAGAATAATGGAAGTAAAGAAGAAACTGATGTTAATGTTATAATGCTTGGGGCTTGTTCTGCTCCTGCTTATAAAGATCAAGTTTTGATTTTTAACTTTTCATGAATCCTGGAATCTGTTTTCCCCCATTGATTGGAAACGGCTAGAGCTAAATATCAACCCAAATGATTGGATTTGATATTTATTTGGATTGATGGTATGAAGCATCTCTCTTTTATGTCTCCACTAGTTTGTTTGCTTTTCTCAATTTTTTCCCCAAAGGGTTTAGGCTAAAATAGAGACAGGTTGTAAAATAGAGGGAGAGGGAGTGAAATTGTTCTAGTTTATCCCAAAGTTGATTATATAGGTTGGTTGTATTTGTTTCTCCCAAGTGTTACTAGTTAGCATAACTGAGCTGTAAGTAGCTGGTATAAAAAGGTGATGCATTTTTCTTCTGGCAAGATTTTGGATAAGCATCTTTGTTATGCTTGCTCGGTGAGGCTGCTAAAATGTTGAAAATTGAGAAAAATTTGACATTTTTCTTCCTCATTTTTCTACCAAATCTGGAAATTTGTTCTTTTTATTTTCATTCTTATGAATTCTTTAATTCAGAGTCATTTTGGTAACACCAATTCCTACCTATGAATCCATAAGAGAATGAAGTAAAAATTGACATCCAGGTTCTATAGGAAATAAGTAGAGCAGTTGGGCCAACTAGCCATGTGCACAGTAATTAAAAAAACTATCTCAGTAACTTGCAAGATTTTATCAATCAAAAGACATGGACGTGAACGGCATTACCTTTCACCGACAGATGACTGAACTAGATCAGCATCCATATTTCTAAAGCACCAAGCAAAGGGGAATCCTCAACCATTTCACACTGAAATGAATGATTCGTGCACTAGCTAGTAGTTATACTGTATCTGCAACCATGAATATCTGCTAGTTTTGGATTTGTATGATCGACTTGAAATGGTGGTTTAGGACACTTTCATGAGGAAAGCACCTGAGCTACTGGTTTGTTGTTCCTCAGCAGATAGATAGATAAGCTTATACAGGAGGAAACGCTTATAGCTAAAACAAAAAAACAATGTCAATCAACGAGTAACATACTATTGACAAAATCAGAAAAACAAAAGAAAATTTCCATGAAAGTTGATTAGTACATCTTCAAAACTACTAGTTTCTTTACACAACTAAGAAAAGAGACTAGAACCCCATTTGGTATGATACTACTCTACTAGTGTCATGGAGCTGTTGAAAGAGATGCCAACTTCTGCAAGATCTTCAATCTTTCTTCAGTGTAGTAGTACCTGCAAGCACCGGAAAATGTCTTTCCTTTGAAATTAGTTATCTAAAATCTTGGTTTTTGATTTGTACTATTAGAATTCCTTTGGATATCGATCGTACTAGGGTACCAACTAACTACTCTGTTAATTTTGGTGACGACACTTACAATCAGAATTTGAAAAGAATCGATCATCCGAATATTTATATAATCACTTAGTTGGCTCCTGCGACGGTCTAGTTGTACTCTTCGGCAACATCACTTAACTGCAGAACCCATTAATTCATATCTGTAATCCCCTTGCTAGAGAATATGTTATCTTCCTCAACTAGTTGGGAAGGAGGAAAATGTACCATCTCTTCTCTCTGGAAATCTTGAGTTGTTGGTAAGAAGAAGAAAAGGAAATGGTGGTGGTGGTGAGTAGTGACTACTGACCAGACCACTATGGATGAAAGTCATGTGAAAGAATGAACCAAGAAGGAGTGGGACTTGTTTCTTTGTTTCATATGGGCCCACACCTGGAGGAAATCCGTGATTTGACTAAAATTCATTGACCGGTTGTTGTGTGTCACTATTTTGTCTCGACAAACACTGATGAACGTATTTTTACCAAGTCTCGACATAAACTGATGACTATTTTTTACCTGATCATTAGCTAAAGAAAAAGAAGAAGACAAGGATGATATATAGTATATGGGATGAGAGTGACTAAAAGTAATCACGAAATCATGGCCAAGAAAAGAGGCAAGGATGATTATCAACCAAGTGAAAAGTAATCACGAAATCATTAGCCATTACCGTTTATGTTTTCTCCAAGGCATGGTACGGCCTTGCACATCAATTAGAGATTATACTGGGTCACTGTACGTGGATAGAAGTGGACTTACAAGAATATGTTGCATGGATTGAATTTCTACTTCCTTAGCTGGTTGGTTTAACCATTGTTCTTCATAGCTGTTTGCAGTCTGGGGTTGGCCCCATTATTTGTTCCTGAGTTCGCTCATCAAAGCATCCATTATTGCTTTTTCATTTCTGATTCCTGATTATCATTCTTCATTACTATCATATCAATGGATGCGTTGCTTGTTAGAGGTGTAACCGAGCTATTGAAAATTTTGGGTTCTGTTGTTACTCAACAGATTAGTAAGGCTTGGGGGCACAAGACTCACAAAGATGAGCTCTAAAAACTTAAAAATATCTTTGGAGATGATAGCCGCTGTAACAACTGATGCCGAGAAGCAGCAAGGGAAATCCGCAGCCGTGAATCTTCTGCTAAAAAGGCTCAAGGATATTGTGTATGACGCGGATGATGTTCTGGACAAGTTTTCTTATGCGTCAAACTGAAATGGGTGGCAAGAGAGATAAGGTACGCGAAATTTTTTCATCCTTCCAACCCAGTTGCGTTTCAACTAAAGATGGTTAAGAAAATCGAAAATATTAACAAGAGCCTAGATGAAATTTGTATCGATATGGCAAAGTTTCAGTTTCAAATTTCTACTTCTGATGGTTACGTTCATGATAACAATTCGGTGAAAGAAAACCGAATAATTTCATCATCAGCAGCAATAGTATCATCATCATCAGCGATAACATCCTCTTCATCCTTCTTAAATTCTAGTCGGCAAGAAGAAAAAAAATGTCATATCCATACATAGTGGGCATGGATGGAATAGGAAAAAGCACACTTGCTCAGTTGGTCTACAAAGACGACTCGATTATCAGGAACTTTAATACCGGAGCATGGGAAAGTGCATGTGTCAGACGATTTTGATATCAAAGCAATTGCAAGAAACATATTAATTTGAGTCAGTTACAGATAAGAAGTGTCATGATTTTTCAAATTCAGATGTCTTATTTGATAAGCTTCAAAATGAGTTGAGAAACAAGAAATATTTGTTTCTCTATCATCAAGGTCAAAGCCTTTTGGTCCTTTTCTTCGGATGGGGCAATAGCCACTCGGAAAATGATAGGTATAGGAGAGGAAACTGCAACAAAATGTGGAGGTGTACCACTTGCTGCAAACCGAGAAGGATTGGCTGTCAATCCTAGACCATGAGAGTTTAAAGATGGTTGATGCGAAAAAGAATAGCTACACTGAAGCTGAGCTTAAGTATTTGAGGTACCTTGACCTGTCTAATCTAATCTTGATGAAGGAAATGATACATCCATCTATATTAAACACGGCTGCAGTGGTGCCCGTGGCATCGTCAACTCTATTTTTCTCTACCACGTAGTAGTGACCATATAACTGCGGTCAACTGTATTGACAACTCCAAGATTTCTTTCTTCAGAGTTACACCGAGTAGATTCATATCCTCATGGTTTCTCCTCTTCAGAAACTTCAACTCAATTAAAACTGCAGCAGACAATTATTTGCAAAACAACCAGTCATCCCAACGAGAAAGGTGGGTAGCCAGTTGTGCTATTACTTCGTGAATCGTTCTTGCTGCATGGGCACCATCAGCCGCAAGAAGCTCCTGAACTTGGGTTACACCTCCAGCACTTATGCGTGGTGCAGTTTCTTTACCGTGCAATACAGATATTGAAAAGTTTTGTGCCGTCCAAGTACAATGGGTGAGTCATCTTCATCAACAAAAGGATTACCAACCGAGTGCTCTAACAAATCGAATAACATACCACCTCCATTCCTAACGAGATCAATGGGTGATTCATCTCTCAAGAGTTGATTACTTGTAACCACTGAGCATCTAGTAGACATGAATCTAGGGTTGGAAATAAGTTATTTTCGGGGTTCAAAGCTTCCTAAACGGATTGGCGTGTTGCCTTTATTCAGTCGTTTGTAAACTGGCTGCAGAAAAGAAATCTACAATAGAAAACCAATTTGACCACAAAATCTGACACTATTTGTATGTTGCACAGTGGATTGGTTCTCTTTTTGTAGCTGGAACAGGCTACAGTCAAACCATGATGTCTATCATGATTGGAAATTTGGAATATGTTTTACAAATTTGAAACTCGATAAGTACATATTCGTCAAGTTGTTCTTCCTTCATACGAAGAACCCATCTTATCACCTGAACTTTCTCACAATGATGCAACCATCAAAACGAAATGTCTTCATATAGTGTTTGAACTGATCGTACCCCCAACGAGAAGTGGAAGCCACAAACATTAACTATGAAGGCGAGTTGCACATTGGTAAAGTGTAACTTCGATACATGAATAGCCAAATTTGTACAATTTATTGGGCCTTCCAGTAAGTTTACTGGGCCTTTCAATTTACTCGGACATTTTTCATGAATTCTTTTTCATTGTCCACTTACCTATAGTTCATACAATCATACCGGTCCGACAGTCCCGGATGAGGATATCAGGCTTTCTTCGTCCACCCCTACCACCAAAGACTCCCCAGAGCTTTCTACTTCAAGAGTTCAACAGCCCAAATTTTCCTCAAGGTTGGCTAGAATTGCTAGCATCTGCATCTCAACTGCAGCAACCTTTAAAAAACAGGTAAATCACCTGCTTCTTGCAATGAATGCTGAATTTCACAGTTCCATTGCTCGCCCGTCATCTTCTTGTCTCAGAATCTGATTCAACAATATTCAACAAAATCTTCACAAAAAAAAAATATATATGTATATATATATATATATATATATATAAAGAAATACATGAACTAAACTTTGATATGGTTCTTCCAAATCTTATGAAGCTTAGTAACTTATATCATTATAAAAAAAGGGGTCATATCATTATCCAGCCATTCCTAGTGCACTAGGTGCCCCAAAGGGTGGCTTACCCAAACTTGACATCGACTACATGAGAGGCCAAATATGATAGTATAGTAGTCGCAATAATTATCTACACATGAAGATGGTTACAATGATAATGTATTAAGAAATCAATAACTGTGGGAAATTTAATTATCAGTTGAGAATAAAAGTTACCATTTTCACTCTAGCGCGTAGTATTTTGCTTCTTCCCATAGGCGTTTTGTTCCAAGAACTGCCGCACTGTATTCTAGTAGAGATCCCCACCAGACACCCTAGTGTCCATAAGCAAACCATTTGGGAATTCAACAAAAATACAATTCTTATCACGTGTGGCTGCTTTCGCATATAGCATCTTCATATGAGATGGAGGAACCATCTTATCTTGAAATCCAGATAAGAATAGGTTGGGCTGTTTGACCTGAATAAAGGTATAAGTTTCAGAACCATATATAATAAGAAGTGAAAGTGGGGGAAAAGGGATGCAAGAAAGTGAGACACTTTGATCTCAAGATTCTGAGGAACTAATATAGCTTATAGTTTATAGTACCACATGATCAGAGTCCAAGCATTCTCAATAAATAGTCTCACCTGGCCATCAATATCAACTGTACTCCATGGAGAACGTACGACACGTTGGACCTTTTGCTCTACTGCCTCCAATGAGCCACTTTAGGAATGGTAATAGAACTCATGACATATCTAGGATGGAAGTGAAACTTTTCTCTAATATCAGAGTTGCAACCTGCAGTCAAAGGAGAGGAGGGAAGTAGTATACTTTAGAGCACAAAACTAGCACAGAGGTATTTGCGTGCTTTTACTTTATCTCTGCATTTAATGACAAGGAAACTACGAAGTAACGATGTACAGCTTTTGACTCCATTTGGTTAGATCCACATCATACAATAGCAAGAGAGCATAGAGAAACAATACGAATCTATTTTTAGTTTTCACACTAGCACCAAAGATGGATCTTTCAAAAAAGTCATATTAATTTTCACGAAAAGTTAAATCAGATTTTTTGGTCCAAAAAATCAGAATGAGCTTTACGTAAACATATGTTGTGTCTGTATATGTACAAAGGCCTATTATCACAATTCAAAAAACAAAACTTATCTGCCAAAACACTAACAATCCACCTTTCTTAGAAAATGAGAAAGTTCAAACTAGTGATTATATCAAGATATGGAGGCATTTAATCATTCTTGTCACTACTATCAAGACCCACATTTTGTATATGACAAAAGTAAACCCTTAAGTCTTACTATATGCTTTCTGTATAAACCTTTACGATCATCATATCTGAGTGTTACTCCGAAGCTGACATGAAATTTTAGTCATATGTTTTACAGGTGGTCACAATATCTACGTAATACGAGATAAGTCTATTCTTACATTATAAGATATCCACCATTTATGATTATATCCTCTCAAGCAATACAATGTTCAATTTAAAACACTAGTCACGACAATTCAAGAAGCACATAACTGCAATGTTCTTGGTGAGTTTTGTTTGATAATTAAATCCATGCATAGCCTTCAATCACCAAAGAAAGAATAAAATGTGAGAATTTACTCATACATACCTGATGGGCACTTAATTTATATATTTTTACCAACTTATTATGTTTTCTAGTGACCATTTATATACTAGTTTTACTAATTTGTGCTTTTGTAGGAGTGTGCACACCTAAATTCAAGCTTACAAGTAAAATCTAGCATATTGCTAAAGCCCTGACGGTATGGAAGAATATAACAGAGCGTGCCCATTGATTGTTACTCTTGATGATTTCATACACAAAAGTTAGCAATTCACAGGATTGTTTTTGGTAAGCACTGAACCGAGTGCGCCCCCAAGCAAATATCTTTTAGTATTACAATCTTTTCAATTCATCCAACAAGGCCAAATCTATAAACTGCCAAAATTTTAATTTTTATCAATTGAAACGGAATACGATGGGTACATATGGAAACTTAACGATGATAAAGTACTCACCCTGAGATATGAAGGAACAATGCTCTTATTATCAAACATACTTGATTCCACACTAAAATCAAAGTTATGCTACTATTCGAACTCTCCTACGACATAGCTTACTAATTTCATTCTTAGATAGAGTTAGTTTCAAATCACACTCTCAGCTTCACCACATATTGTTGAGTAATGCCTCATGAGATCACTCATGAGGTTGCACCAGAACCACCAGATTTGAGATTCATTTTAAAGTCTAAACCATCTAAGTGTTGGTTACTCTGCAACCTACTGCGTGTTGTCATCAGCTCAAATGCATGACACCACAACTCTTTACCAAGTTTATCAACTACTAGATGAACTGATTCTTTATCATTAATATCATAATACATTTCATTATTTCAATTTCCCATAACTAATCAAAGTTATATGCATACAACTACGCGTTAATATGGGGAGTTGGATTATCTGTGGAGAATAAAAATTACCATTTTCACTCTGCTGAGTAATATTATGCTTCTTCCCCGAGGCATTTTGTTCCAACAACTGCCGCACTGTATTCCAGTAGAGATCTCCACCATACACCCAAGTGTCCATATGCAACAAAAATACAATTCTTCTTCTCTTGCAATCCAGATAAAAATAGGATAGGCTGTTTGACCAGAGTAAAATACAAGTTTTAGATGCATATATAATAAGATGTGACCTGAAGATAAGGAAGTGTGGAAGGCGGAATGCGAGAAAGAGTGACACTATGACCTCAAGCTTCTGAGGAATTAACACAGCTTATAGTTTATGGAACCACGGGATCAAAGTCCAAGCATTCTCATTAAATAGTCTCACCTGGCCAACAATATCAACTGTACTCCATGGAGATTGTATGACACAATTGAGAATCCTTGGACCTTTCACACTACCATCTCAAGGCGATGAGAAATATCTGAAGATTAACAGTGAAGGCCTTCCAAAAGATACTGAAGCATGCAAGATAAGAAGAATTAACAAAACACATAACAAATCACCAATTACTTATTTGTTACACAGCCACAAACATTAGGATACTTCCAGCATTTTCTTGGAAAGAAAGAATGGTAGGACCTGCAGCAACCAAAACAAATATCTCTTAGTATTACAATCTTTCAATCCGTCCAACAACGCCAAACTCTAAATCCAGAAACTATCAAAACGTTCAATTGTAATCAGTTTCGTGATTCAATTAAAAATGCAAACGGAATACGATAGGCACATGTGCAAACTTATAACAACAAAAAAGCACTCACTCAAAGATATGAAAGAATGATGCTCTGATTATCGAACATACTTGATTCCACACTTGCACATTCAAAGTTATGCTACTATTTGAACTCTCCTATAAATATCCTAATAATCTCATTCTTAGATAAAGTTAATTTCTCATGAAACTCTCAGCTTCACTACATATTGTTGAGCAGTACCACATGAAAACACTGACAAAGTCGCACCAAAACCACTAGATTTAAGATTCATTTTGAAGTCTAAACCATCCAAGTGTAATGGTTACCCTGCAACCTAGTGAGTGTTGTCATGAGGTGAGTCCATGACACCGAAACTGTTTCCAAGTTTATCAACTACTAAATGGACTATTCTCATGAATATGACACTATATTTCATCACTAGAATTTCCCCTAACCAAAATTTCCATAATTATACGGCTACATTTCACCCTTGCATTGACTCTTACTCATCCAAAGTCATACAACTACATTTCCAAATGTATCCCCTCCTAAACGAACCAATTCCTCCTCATCCCCAAACTCACACCACATTTCCGCATACGAATTACCCTAATTATCTCATTCTGTTACTTCTCATCCTACTCTCAGATTCATTGAATTTCATTTATCCAGAAAACAAACCTAAATTTTCAATTTCAGTACACACAGAAAATAATCACAAACCCTAAAATCCCAATTTAAATCAACTACAACAAAATACACACGATAAAACTCGATCAGATCGATAAATTAGGGTTTGTAATAATTGAATTGTTTACCTCTGCAATCAGGGAAGAGTTTGATGAACCAATCATGAAGACGAACACCATCACAAGAAGTTAATAAAACATCTTCATATCCACGACGAAGACGAGAAGGTGTGATTGGATACGATTTAGTTAGCCCAGGTAAAACTGGTATAATTTCTCTTGAAATGCTACTCCCGCTACCACTATACCTCCTACTCCATACAAAAACAATCCTATATACGACACCATCTCTTGAAATATAGAAGATGAAGAAAAAGAGAACAGATGATGGTGGTGGTGGTGGTGGTGGATGGTGAAAGTGAGAAAAAAAATGAATGAAGTGGTGAAAGAGAGGAAACAGTTTCTTAGAGGCTTTTCATCTGGAAAAAGATGTGGGCCTGAAGGTTTGTGGACCATGGATTCCTCCAAGGGCGCATGTCATGTTGCTAGCTAAATGATGCAAAAGGGAAGTTGGGTAGATGGCCTTAGGAGTTGTTGCGGTACCTTAGCGTATTATGCAGGTTATTGGCCTAAATCCAATATCATACAAAAGTTGTGTAATATGCGCTGAGTTAATATTGCGCAATATAGAAGTTGGCATATGGGCCAGAACAGAAACACAACAATCATTGTGGGTTGTTCAGAATTACATGGCAATGGCCATGAATTGTGAAGCTAGCACATAAAAAATCTGACTTAGTGAAAGTAAAAGTGGTCCCCCGGTTTAAGTTGTAAAAATGTCTTTAAGAAATATATAGGGAGGGGTACTTGGTTGAAGGTGCATATGCGGAACTATCGAGTTATGCACTAAGTAAGCTTCATAACTTAGGCATCATTTGTATCTATGTAACCTTGCAAATAGGGAATTTGATGCTTAGGCATCACTATGCCATGTCGCGGACTAAATAATGTGCAACCTTTGCACATTTCGACAAAATGGCTAATGATGCACGTTCTTGTGCATAATTTGCAAAGGTCCTTTTGGCATACACGGACTAGGACATTAATATATCTTGGCCAAGGGCTTGCAACACAAGTTGGCTTAAGATGCTAACTCTCTCCGGGGATGAACTACGGTCAGTGTTTGATCTCTTTAGAGTATGGAAGTGTACGTAGGCAGCCGCAATGAGTTGCAGCATTGCCGGTCCAGTACATTGCCGCTCATATCATATAATTGCTAGATGATTGCGGCATATTAGCCTCTCATGTCATCTGGCTCGGTATTGCAATGCAAAAGATGATTGTGTCCAGACTTGATAATGCGAGTTGCATTCCATTCCTTGGATGCTCATACTTCATATTAAGGCTTTCAACGTAGGCATACACCAATGGCGTATTGGATATGGCTAGAAAAGTAAGTTATATCGGTATGCAAGTAGTGGAGCTTGCATAAACCTAAAAAAGGTACGGCATGATCCTGACTGATGCACCCTTGGCATGAGCAAGACAAGTGCATTCTTTTAGCAACGCTTACGCTATGTAAATATATGGAAATAGGCCTACAATGGCATGTGCGCAAGTTCAAGGCATGTTTTATACTTATAAAGGACTCAAAGGCCAGTGATGCATGCAAGATGCATAATCCATATCCTTCAATGTTTTATACCCTTGTTCCGTGGTAAGTTGGAATAGTGTGGAAGATAAGTTCAAGATATCATGCTTACCAAGCATGCTTGCAACAGAAAATAAACATGCATTGGCCTAGTTTTTAGGCCTAGATTCTAACGTCAAAGTGGCACTTAGGTGAGTTATGGCTGGCGCGCTAGTCGAAATTTTTCGGTATTTCACAGTTATGGTACCTAAAGCCTGCATGCGCAAAGGGAAAACTCTATATTTATTCTTTTTTTGAAACTTTTTAGGGACATTATTGAATTTAAACTCAAAATGACATTAACTGATAAGACTCGAGAATTTTAGTTTCAAGAAAAATCTTCCACGCCATCATACAAATATCAGATCAATAGCAAAGAAAGACAAAGTTTAAGAACTGCCTTGATATATCTGTAGGGAAGTACAAGGTAAAAACAATAACAAAACTACGTGAAAAAAAGAGAGGTAGAGATGAAACTATATTATATATGAGGTGAAAAGTGTAGTTTACCTGTAGAGTTCAAAAAGAAATTGTATTATGACAAAAGCTTTTAGTTAGGTGATCGATATAATATTTGTTGGTGACAAGTTTCGAACTCTAATTGACTTACAGTGACACAAAAAGATTGTTATACTAATTATCATAAAAAATGTATGAGATGTAAAATTTAGTTTTGCACTAAATCTCACTTGAAATAAAAATTAGTAAATACCACTGAGGGACAAAAATAGTTATACATGTTATCAGAAAATCTGATAAGACACGAAATTCAGTTTTGCGCTAAATATCTCTTAAAATAAAATTTAAGTAAATACAACCCAAGGCCAAAGATTATTGTACATGTTAACTGAAAATATCCATGAGACACAAAAATTAGTTTTGCACTAAATTTCCATCGAAATAAGAATTAGTAAATACTACCAGAGACCAATATATTTTTCGCGACGCAGGATGTCCTCGTGCATAAATATATGAGTGCACTCGAAAATCCACCACATGACACGAAAAATCTAATACGTGACCTAGAATTTGTCAAATGACCTAAAACATAGTAGTAACATGCGGATAACCCTAATGAACTAAAACATAAAATTTTGTCCTTTCAAGACTAGTTCATCCAGGTATTCGCTAGAGGATTCCTTTTTTTCTAGTACGTTTCTCAGATATTATTATTTTTGAAATAAAAGCGTCACAGCCAACGATAGGAAAATATGAAAAACATGTAATCAGTATTTTTAATTTAGACAAGTTTTTCACTTATCAAGTGTTTTAGAAAGTATTATTACAACCACATATATGTCCAATGGTTGATCGTGATGCTGCTAGATCAGGAATGCCCGAGCAGCGTGTGAGAAATTATTTTCCTATATTAGCTCCTATATGTTACTTTGTTTGTGCCTGTTAATTCTCACTAAAATTCATATCAATTCTACTTACTCATAAACAAATTTTTTTAATCATAAAAACAAATTCATTAAAAGGACAAGATTACATGAAAGAGATATCTTTCTCCTAAATGGAGACGATAAAGTTTGGAGGGCTAATCTCCCACAACCGACCAACTTCAAACTTTTTAGCATGTTCAAGCCATTAACTGCTTCATTACAAGATCTGACAACATAAACCCATTTAATACCCATAACATACTCTAAAATCATGTTATTATCTGAAAGAAGATTATGGTTTTTCCTTCTGTCCCTAATTTGAGTTGACAATCTTAATTACTGACTTACAACTCATTCTACTATTATATTTTTATCTTGCCTTCATAGCCAAATCCTTAGGTCTGCATGCATATTTGTACTCATAGTTATGTAATACTTCTATACGACCAGATTTTTTGGGTAAATGCCATGTAACGATCCTGAAAGCATGTGACAATCATAAATGCGATGTGATGATATTAAATGCCATGATGCAATGATCCTGAACCAAATGCTATGTAGTCGGGGCACCACCGTCAAAAATAACACTGACGAGGAAAATTTTAAAAATTACGTTTGGAGGGATAATATGAGAAATAAATAGGTAATTTAATTGACCTATTAACTCTCTTCCTAACAGTTTTATGACCATTCTGTAAAGTGTCTGCAACAGTGTGATCATTTTGCGAATCAGGTATTAATATTAGGACTACTTCTTATAATTCCCCAAAAATTACCACGCGACACAAAAATCTACTCCATTATAACCTAAAATCTTAGCTTGTGACTATAAGTTTGTATTGTACCTGAAAAAGACCAATATAATAAAAAAATTAATCGTAATTTGACTTAGTTGACGCAAAGATCGTTATAATGTAATTCAAAAATTTCCATGAGCCACAAAATTTAGTTTTGCACTAAATGTCTCTTGAAATAAAAATTAGTAAATACTATCCACTGTCAATTTTTTTTTTTGATCGGTAAATAAAATTTTATAGATAAAAACAGTCAGAGTACATCATGAAGTATGATCCCGACGCTCTCGATCAAAAATAGGAAAAGAAGCTAAAGAAGCCACCTAAACAAAGAAAGGCTCTGAAACAAAGGGAGCACAGAAAAAACAAGTAGAATTCGAACAATAACATACAACAGACTAGCCTATGGTGGTTGGAATATTGTAGTTGCAGGAAATCCTACACTACACCCTTATTAAGATGTTACAATATTCAACTCATAATTGAAGATTAAAAACGATACTTATCATTTAAATCTCAGAAATGTTTACAGAAATCTAGATTACAACTATTCTCTCCAAGTTTCTCTCTCCTCAAGACTTTCTCAACTCTCAAAAATACATCATCCCTCTCAAAAATATATCTTATAAGTGGTTCTTTTTCCATGTTCCAGGGTGATGGTATATTTTCCATCAAAATGATAACTTCCCAAATTTTTTCTATGTTGGTATTCAGGGGTGGCATCTTAATTTCTTCCCATATTATCTTTTGATTACCTTGACCTCTAAAATTGTCTTGCCTCTGTCCACCATAAGTTTCTTGTGGTTGATCAAACCTTTGGATCTTGCTATTTCCACCGCGATTGTAATAATTCTTCTCTCTTTCATACTCTTCTTGATCTCGACTTCCCATGGCTACTAACTTCTTCTGGTTATCAATCTCCACTTTCTCTTGTTGTGGCTGCGAGGTGCTCGCCATATTATTAATCATTTTAGGAAGTAGACTTCCATTTGCCTCTATTGAGATGGTATTTGCGATTGGATATGATTCCATGTCATTTTGTTTTTCCTCCAAAGCAATGTATTCCTCTTGTAATTCTCGCAACTCCGTCATTGTAATTGTATTCTTGATTATAAAAATTTGTATGTATAACAGATTGGTTGCAAACATTGCATTGATAAAAGATAAAATGAGATATCTCTCATCCACTCTTCCTGCCATTTCACTGCACATTGTCTTCCATCTTATGGTTAGGTGTTTCATACTCTCTCCAATCCTCTGCTTTAACCCAAATACATCTTCAATACCCGGCAGCGATGAATTGTTGCTTATGTATGCTCCCAGAAATGTAGCTTGCAAATGATTAAAAGAAGTTATAGTATTTTTGGGCAGCCCCTCAAACCATTTTAGAGCCTCACCAGTTAGACGCAAAATATTTGCATAACACAACATCATGGTTTTGCCACTGTAGCATACACCTAACATAAGCCTTGACATGTTGAACATCACAGGTAGTTCCATCGAAGATACTGGTTAATGCTGGTAAGTTGTATTTTGGGGGTATTCCTCTTAATTGTACTTCTTGAGTAAATGGAGTTCTCGCAGCTTCCTCAATTGCTTCATCAAGTTGCCTTCTCCCTCATTCTCTTATGTTATTCATCATTTCCCTCATTTCTGCTAATTCTCTTAAAATTTGTTCATTCCCAGTTGAATTTTGCTCCATTGGCCTTTTTAATGCAGCTTCTCTTCTTCTGTGATTTTCTCCATTTCTGTCCATTTCTCCTCGCTGTCTTTCTATTCTTCCTTGTATTCTATCGTAATCTTCACTGATACCATTATTGTGGCGATTCTGCGCACGTCTCCTTTCGCGATTATCATGATTATTCTGTCGAATTGCCTCCTGAAATTCTTGTTCTTCCACTTCTGCTCTTAACCTTTCCCTCTCGCAAGCTAGACGTGCTTGTTCAGCATAATGTCTCTCAATTTCGTCCTCGATGATTCTTTGATTTCTTAGGTTTTCTCGCCCATGTAATATTCTTCTACCTTCTTCTCGATTTTCCTCGCCATTTTGGTTATTTCTACCATCTTGATTTCGTCTACCATTCACAACTTCATCGTGTAGAATATGGGGATCATCAATTATCTCCTATTCTCTATGATATGGTTCTTCATTTGGATTTTGCATTCTTCCTTGAATATTTGCTCCAATATTTCTCACAGGGGAATTTTGCCTTGGTTCTTCTCTAAATGATCTTGAACTTGACCTAGCGGTACTCCTTGATCTTCTTCGTTGCAATCTTAAATTCTCCATTCTTAACTCATGATTTTGTCTTGTTAAATTCGCACGTTCTTCCGCTTCTAATCTTCTTTCCTCCTGTATTCTTTGTCTTATATCATCTGCTGTTTCATTTTCATTTTCTTCATGAACCAATCCTTCAATCACTTCTTGATCTCTTTCTGCTCCTCTTTCGTTTCTTAATTGTCGATCTTCTGCTTCTTCCATCGAATCCGATCTCCAAGTATGCACACTCACTCTATCATAATCCACAGCTCCATCTTCTATTGGTGTTTGTTGATTCGGCTGTTGAATTTGATTTTCACCTTCATTCCTTATTTTATTTCTTCTTGTCCTTATCCTTGAAGATTCTCCCATTTCATTTGTTCCTCCACCCACAAGTCTCTTACTCCTTCTCACAGTTGTGGTTGGTTCTGACGTATTTCTTCTTCTTCTAGCCATTATTCTTATCGAGCTGTTGGATGTTGCATACAATCTTTCACTATTTTTTTTTTAATTCCTTCCAATCACAATGTTAAATTTTATCTTTCTCTTCAAATAATCATCAATTCAGTCCCTATTTCGGGCGCCAAAATGTAGTTGCAGGAAATCCTACACTACACCCTTATTAAGATTTTACAATATTCAACTCATAATTGAAGATTAAAAATGACACTTATCATTTAAATCTCATAAATGTTTACAGAAATCCAGATTACAACTATTCTCTCCAAGTTTCTCTCTCCTCAAGACTTTCTCAACTCTCAAAAATACATCATCCCTCTCTAAATCTATTGGAACCCTTTATATAGGAAATTACCTAGTGGATGACAACTAAGTTTTCCTTTTATTTCGGATTTACTCTGCGATCTTATCGCGATGGTTATAGTGTTTATTACCGCAAGCTTTATAACCATTGCAAGACAAACATGATTTTCCCGTGTTTCTTCAATCGTCAGCTATTACGTCATTCTTTGTAACATTCGCAAAGTGTTGTTGAAAATCTTGCGGTGATGCTCGCTGGAAAGTGTTGTTAATCTTGCAGAGAAATGTTGTAGCGATATTCTGGTCCTACAAATATAACTTCTTTCTAGCTGATAAATAATTGCACCATGGAGATGTTGCGAAACTGGCCTCTGTTATGTAACCAGTAAGCAATAGTAAGCTTAATCGTCTCAATGATTCCAAACTCCGTCTTGCTTTTATCGTTTTTCTCGTTCCATAAGCACCACAAAACTGCATCCGGTAGGACCTTCAAAATTTCACCTCTACGTCCCGCTATGTGCTTAAAATTCCAAGAGTTTAAGAGCGTAATCACGTCGCAAGGAATTGCCCATTTAATAGACCATTCATTTAATAGAGAGCCTCAAATCTTCCACGCAGTCGAATAATAGAGAAGAAGGTGATCAGCGCTCTCACCATCTTGCACGCACAAATAACAATGATTTACCCATTCAAATCTCCACCCTTTCTTACACATATTATCTTGAGTTGAATTTTTTTTTGAAGCCTGCAACCCATAGGAAGAAACTGACCTTGGTTGGCCACCACTTTGACCACAATTTCTTGGCATACATGTACCTTTCGGGACGAGGAGTATTCACACACAACCATTCATAGCAATCTTTAACAGAGAAAACCCTGTTAGTCTTGTCACCCTTCCACACTCTGTGATCTTCGCTGTCAAGATCCCTTTTTGTGTAATTTTCCAGCAGTAAAATAAGATCTGTAAGATATCTTCCACGTATCTTCTTTCTTGGTCATGCACCCTTCTATGAATACCTAAGTCCCAACTGACCACATCATTTACAAAATTTCTAACACGGCTACCGTTATTTCCTTCGAATCACATACCTCAAATACCGCGAGTAATTGAGTTTGTAGAGTCAAAATTGACAGCCAAGCATCCTTCCAAAAGCTTGTAGACTCCCCGTTACCAACTTGCATAGAGTAGTTCGACTGGAAAATTTCAATTAAATTTGAAACTCCTCTCCAAATGTTGCACCCATATGGAGTCTTGGTCTTCTTTGTCACCCAACCCCTTGAATCTTCACCATACTTCTCTTCCACAATTTTCCACCACGTATCTTCTTTCTTTGACCTGAATCTCCATATCCACTTCATTACGAGAGCTACATTGAGTTTATGTAGTTTCTTCACTCCTAACCCCCCTTCTTCTTTTGAAACGTTAACTACGTCCCAACGCACTAAGTGGGACTTGTGGTTGTTATCCTTGTCATTCCAAAGGAAAATTTTGAAAATTCTTTCCAACTTCTTAACCACGGAAGCAGGCGCAATAAAAAAGGACATTAGGTAAACCGGTAGAGCTTGTAGCACCGCCTGGATATGAATCAGTTTCCCCCCTCTAGAAAGAAAAATGCAAACCAAGCCCCTAACCTACTTTCAACTCTTTCTATAACAACATCCCACTTACTTTTTGATTAATACTTGTACCCCAATGGAAGTCCTAAGTAAGTAACGGGAAAACTCTCAACTCTACACCCAAATTCTTGAGCTAAAGTGGCAATGTTATCCACCTGACCAACTGGAATGAAAGTGGACTTATTAAAATTAACTTTAAGACCTGAAATGATCTCAAACCAAAGTAAGATATTTCTAAGGTGTTTCACTTGGGAGGATTCATCTTGCACAAACACCAAAGTATCGTCTGCGAATTGAAGATGACTAACGAGATTACCACCTGGAACTACCTCAAAACCACGTAGCCATCCCACTTGACAAAGCCTTTTGAAGCATCAGATTTAAATACTCAACAACAAGGAGGAAAAGGTACGGAGATAAGGGATCTCCATGTCTCAAACCCTTTGAGATCTCGAATCTACCATTAGAAGACCCATTTATAAGCACCGAGAAATTGAAGAACCTAATGCATGCTTGAATCCATTTCCTCCACTTCTGGCCGAAACCCATTCTATGCAAACAATAGTCCAAGAACTCTCAAGAGACGTTGTCGAACGCTTTTTGAAAGTCGATTTTGCATAAGATCCCATTCTTCTTCCTATTAAGATAAGAATCAATATATTCATTCGCAATCAACGAGCTATCTAGAATCTGCTCGTCACTAATAAAAGCGCTTTGGTGGTTGCTAATCAGACCCTCCATTACCAACTTCAACCTTGAAGCTAATTTTTTTTTAAGAATTTTGTTCATACTTCCCATTAAGCTGATGGGTCTGAAGTCGATGATATCCACCACCACCTCCTTTTTAGGAATCAGGAATAGAAAAGTCGACTTCAACCTCCAAACTATATGAAAATTCACTAACAAATCATTCACCACTGCCATGATGTCGTTCTTCATGAACTTCCAACACCTAAAATACACCATTACCGGGAATCCGTCAGGACCTGGAGACCTGTCACCACCTAGATCTTGGATTTCTTTGTAGACTTCATCTTATGTGCAACCTATCTCTAAAGACTCCGCTTTAGAACTCTCTAAACAAAGAAAACCCAGCCCATCCAATTGCGGACTAGAAGGAGCTTGTTCAGTATACAACCTAGTATAATACTGAACAATTGCATTTTTAATAGTGGGTTTATCATCAATGAGCACTCCATCTATATTCAATTGAGAGAAAGAGTTACCTCTTTGTCTTGCTGACGCTCTCTTGTGGAAGAACTTTGTGTTTCTTTCATTCTCATCCTTCCACTGAATACGAGATTTGTTTCTCCAGAATTCTTCTTTCATATTCGAGAGCTTGTGAAATTCACTTTTTGCAATGGGTTGTTCTCTAGAAAAGGCCTTCAGAAAGACCATTATCTCTTTGCAGTTGATCTATCCATGGTCAAAATTCTCCTCGCAACACACAATTTCTTTGTGCATTAATACTTGCTTGTGGTCGAAAATCCAGCACATGACACGGAAAATCTAATATGTGAGTCAGAGTTTGTCAAACACCCTAAAACATAACATGTGACCTACGAATAACCCTAACGAACTAAAATCTAAATTTATGTCCTTTCAAGACAATTACAATCGTGCCTTCGTTAACGGAAATATTCGCGCGAACATTTTTTAACCTAGCAGCTTCACCGCCAACCATATGAAAGATAATTAATCAAATTATTTTTTAACTTAGACAAGTATTTTGATATCAACTGTTTTAACAAGTATCATCCCAACCATTCGTATGTCCAATAATTTGTTGTGATGCCGCTATATTAAAAATGGTCGAGCAATGTGTTTTCTTTCTATGCTAGCTAGTAGATGTTACGTTGTTTGTACCTGCAAGTTTGGAAAATATTAGATCCCATTTGCTCTTAAGCACATTAGTCGAGGACGGAGGGTTGTTTTATGGGCTCCAAAGCCCATTTTGACTATCCTGAAATTTTGGCATTTCAAGCTTGTCTGCCTAGATAGATGAGTCCTTGGCTCCGCGCATATTTGCACTATACCACCGTGATTTGGCAGCCGGCTAACTCGACATTTTTGTTTAGGTGCAACCAACCAAAGACAATGTGAGAGTGGAAGAAATCGAAAGTGGATGGCGACCAGCATTGGCAGAAGACTAGTGGTTGATGCAACCAACCAAAGACAAATGAAGCATCATTTACTGCTTTTCTGTTTATATCACCAGGACTCGGTAGTAAATGAATTGAGATTTTGGATGCTATTTTTTCATCGATCACTCGCCACCCACCATGGAGTACATCAACAAGTCAAAAGTTGCAGGCCGTAGTGGACTTCCACACCAGCCCTTAGGTAGTGCTTTCCTGTCTGGAAAAACAATGAATAATGGAAATCCTTTTCTTTTTATTTTGAAAGTTGGAACATACGGCTTTCTGTCAAGAATCAACTTTCAAAGAGATTCTTCCCGTTTAAAGTAGACCACGGCCAAACCAATCGTCTTTCTACGGTTTGGAAATTACCATCATAAGATGGGAAATTTGCTTCTTTTCCGTCCAACATTGCTTGGGATTTCTGCAAGAACTCATGAGCAGAGAGACTTGGAATCCCAAACTAACATTATCACCCGATCTTTAAACACCAAGGAGGGGAATAATTTGTCATGTGAATTTGGCAGGAAACACAGCGTTCCTACTTAACCAGCATGCTTTTAGAAATTACCCATGGCCGCTAATAGGGGTTACCATTTTGTTGTTTGGGGTGTGCCAATCCCTTACCAAAATATGTTTGGTCTCCTATGCAATTTGGTACAACCCAATAAAATAGTACGCCCCATTAGCAGCATTGAAATTACCGTGGGCATTTTCGCAGGAAATAAGAAATCCCGAGAAGGCGATGGAACCAAAGAGAGAGCTCTCCTAGGAAATTTGACATCCGACACTTATTAATCTTCAAAACTAGCTAGTGCATTTTAACGCATCTTAAAACGTTTGATTGTATATTTGTATACATAGAAATGAGATAAAACAAAAGTATCGAAATAAATATGATATGATGGGTCACTTTGCCATTTATCCAAACTTACATCATCTCCCATGTTTACACGGAGCTGCATTTCGATGGGGGAGTTTTTCTTTTTTTTCAATCGATAAAGAAATTGTTTTGATCGATGGGGGATCTTATTGTCGTTGGGAATCTGACTCTCAGAGTTGATCTCAGCTAACACCGAAGAGATGGCAGCAGAAGACAACTTATGGTTGCAGACATGACATTATATTTTGATTCCCAACCAGATGCTTTGTGTTAGCCATAGTGAGCACTACGGTGGGTAGTCTCATTAGTTTCTTTCTTTATAATAAGGGACCCCAAAAAAGCCACATGGCGTTCCTATAAACATTTTGATTTGTGGTGAAGCCACGTCATCATCCATGTAATCACTTTTTGAAAAGTTATCACCATGTTAAAAGACACGACAATTGACCAAAATGCAGCTTCACATGTCCTTTCGAAAGCAGCTCCTTCAATTTTTTACATGCCCTTTCTAAAATAACTCCTTACAAATGACTTCTCTTTAAGGTATTCCAAACTTTACAAATGACTTCTCTTTAAGATAACCGATGAACACATATAGGGGACCATATAAAAATGCAATACAAAGTTGCATAACACTAGCATTATTTTCATTGAAAATCAGCCAGAGGAAAAAGGTTATATGAAATGAAAGGACACGTCCGTAGCCAAGCAATAAGGACGTAAATTTGAGTCAACACGCCAGACCTAATTGGCGGCTATCCCTACATGACATAATCCAGAAGTCCCCCCATCCAAAAGTCGCTGCTATTTTAGACATAATCCAAACGGAAACTTAAAAGAGTCACCGGAGATGCTGCATCGTGTAACCCTAACATCTCGGAGAGAGTCATGATATATTGTGTGCTACCTGAATTATATATGTCAAAAGCAACTATATCAATGAAAAGTCCCGTGCAAAAATTAATTAAAAACGGACCCAAGACTAAATCTATCTTTTCCAACCGTCGCAACCCATTAGCATTAAACGGACCTAAGTCTAAAGCTATAGTTTCCAACCGTCCCAACCCATTAGCATAGTATCGGAATCTCAAATCACATCGTTTGGTGGCAATATAAATACCCCTCAACAAACCAAACTTTTTACATTTCCAAAATCCCATAACAATGGGCATAGACAAAGAATGGCATAAAGGGGTGATGATGAAAGAGGAAGGTACTGGGGCTTCCGGTAAGTCATTACGTGAAACTATCCGATGATTTTTTGCGTTAACAAAAAAAAAGAATTGAAGAATGAAGATCTTGAGATCCATGATGATCAACTCAAAAACGTTGTTTTATTTGAAATTGAGAAATCAAAGAACCTAACCAACAGGTCTCTCAAAGAATTCCCAAAGCTTCCATACCAACTTCAAAAAAAAAAAAAGAGACTCATCTGTGAGGAACTACGCTACAGAAAAACACAAATTTCCTACGGCTGCACAAGGGAATGAACATCGAGAAAATAAACGTGTTTGAGGCTGTAGAAATGGCAATTGCATCCGTAAAAGGAAGGTTTTTGATTTCTGGAAGTGGTGGGACGGGAAAAACAAATCTATTCAAAACATTGGCAGCCGGGTTAAGATCCAAATCGAAAGTTGTTTTAGCAGTGGCTTCATCATGAATAGCGTAACTTTCATTGCCGGGAGGGAGGGAAAAGCAGTTAACATTCAAAATACCCCTACAACTTGATGAAAACTCAGTGTGCGACATACGGAAGGAAACAAATTTGTTGGTGTTAATGTCGAAGGTATACCTATGGATGAAGCAACGATTGTGCATAAACATGCATTTGAATCGCTGGACAGCACATTGAAGGATCTGATGAGTAATCCGACAGAGATATTTGAAGGAGAAACAATAGTGTTCGGTGGAGATTTTAAGCAGATATCACCGATAACTTCTAAAGGAACCGGGGAAATGATTGTGACACATCCATAAATAGATCAAATATGTGGAGACATTTTAGAAACCTCGATAAGAATATGCAATCTGCAAGAAAAGCAATTGCACTTACCGATATGTAAGTCCCAACTTGGATAGTTATACCGGATCGGTACCTAATCGTATCAGATAATGATTGCGTGAAGCAAATTATGTCCATCATATATATATATCCAAGAATGCTCGCAAGATATGGAGATACAGAAGGCTTAAGTCAAAAATGTGTACTCACACCAACGAAAGAGAATATAGCGAATCACATCATTTCTTGAGTTCAGACGGCATCATCCCGATGAAAGGATCCATTCAACATCAAGATATTATGTACTCTACCAAATTTCTGAGTTCCATGCAATTTTCAGGAATACTAAACTATCACTTACAACTTAAAGTTGGAGTTCCAGTTACACTGAACACGGTTAATTGTAAAGATAATTGGTTAAAGGAAAATCGGAGCACAGATTAACACGGAACCACATCGGATTGGAGGTGTGCATTCAAAGGATTGTGTTGCCGCAAACCTACCCTTGGGATTAAGAAGAAGGAAATTTCCTGTAAAAGTATGCTTCGCTATGACAATCAACAAGAGCCAAAGTCAAACTGTACAAAATGTGAGCATCTATTTGCCAACACCACTTTTTTGGAAGTTATATATGGCAGTGTCTACATAAGCTGCTACACGGTCGTGACCATAAATTAGCAAATACTGATTCTAGACCACGATTGCACCACCAGATATGAGAGTCTGAGCGACTAAATTAGCTCCTTCCTTGGAGAAAGATAAAAATGTCCTTTTTCAGATAACGATCACATGCATTTTTCATGACGCCCCATGATAATACTATGTCCACCTACGATTTAGACACTCTCGAAATAACCGGTGCGTATGCACCAGGTTAGGTTCTTGTAGTTTATTTATAGCCAAAGTTTTTTTTTTTTTTTTTTTTGAAAGAATAGCCAAAGTTGTTAAAACGTCAAATGCAAGATGATTTGTTTTCTTCTTTTTTGAATTGGATCTTATATTGCAAACGTTCATGTAAATGTAATATTCATTGAAATCAAATGAAGAAAGACTAACTTAGTGTGTTATAGTCATACGATGATGCTACGATTGGTGTTAACCGAGTTCTATTCATTTACTTACTAATTAGGCATTTACAGCGTTGTTAGCTAGCAAGTACAGTAGTATGTTTGCATGAGAGGTGTCAGTTGTGTGGATCATGACTAATGGGAATCTATGCTAGCCAAGGCTATAAAGTGGATCAACATCAAACCCAAAAGAAAAAAGATTATTTGAGTCAGACTCGCCTATTTCTCTAATCATTTTTACTGTCGTTGTCATGTCAAAATACCAAGTTGCAAAGAGAATAATCTCTGCTGCTTTTTTTTCTTCAAAAAATGGGCCATATAGCCAAAAAGGCACTTTTTCTGGGCCATATGGACTGCTAGGAATTAGGTTGGGTCAAATGTCCAAAGGAATTTTTCTGGTGTGGAGAGATAGAAATACCCTTTGTAACCGTTCGCCCACGTTCTACATCTCTCCCCACGTTCTCCGTCTCTCACAATTACGCTGAGTTTCTCTTCAACTTCTCACAGAAAAAGATTTAAAACCATAAAAATTGTTCAACCATCTCTTGAACCCAGAGAGTTTTCATCTTCTCCTCCACCATCTCCTTCATCATCTCCTCCACCGTCTCCTGAAAACGGCTCGAATTTTCATCTTCTCCTCCACCATCAAATTCCTCCACCGTCTCAAATCAAAATTCAAAAACCCAAAATCAGTTTCATCCACCGGTTACAAATCATCAACACAAGCAGAAAATTGGGTTTCATCCATCGTCTCACAAACATCATCAACCAAGAAATTAGTTTCTAAGAATTAGGGTTAATACCATTTCAGCGTATTGGAAAAGTTAGGGTTTAAATTGATCCACATAATGTCTCCTAAAACTAGTAAGTTTTCAAACCCTAACTATGTTTTGTTCTTATTAACATAATTGCATGATTAATTTTTTGAATTTGTTCTTCTTACTTTCATTTTAGTACCATTCTGTGATGAATTGCTAGTCTCATTTTAATTTCAGTTAGTATATGTGCGATGAAATTGGTTTGCATCTTGTTATTTTAGTATTTTCAATGTTAAATTTTTTTTCAGTAGACTTCATAAAGTGTACATGTTGAAAATGGTTTGCATCTGTGCGTTTTTGGTATGGATGGAAGTGGTTTCATCCAGTGTACATGTTGAAAGTAATTTCATCTTGCTTAGTATGTGGATAAAATTGCATCTGGTTATGTTTTGGTTTGATTGCATGAAATTGGGTTTGTATTTGGTTACGAAGTAATGTTCAGCAGGTGATTGAAACTGGTTTTCATCTAACTTTAAGTTAGGATGTAACTGATTTGCATCTGTTGGTGGTATTAAAATTAATGATTATGGGACTAATAACATGATGAATGAAATCTGTATAGTTAGGCTGCATACAATATGAGTTGATTCATTTTGAAACACGATGAAACCGAACTAATCGCTGGTTTTAATTTGGTGTTAGGAAGTGTTTAATGGTTTGCATATTTCCGTCATCTAAATTTAAACAATAATATATAGGATGTAAGTGGGTTTCATCTGATACATGCGGAAACTTGGTTTCATCCTAACTATTTTATATAGGATGTAAGTGGGTTTCATCTGATACCTACAGAAACTGGATTTCATCTAGCATTAAATATGGGATGTAATTTAGTTGCATCCAAAGATTTGAAATATGACTTAACTGGTTTTCATCCAAATTGTTGCAGGAAGCAGTAGCAAGAAGAGTGATGGTGCTGAAGTTGCAGGAAGCAGTAGCAAGAAGAGCAAGAAGAGTGATGGTGCTGAAAGAAGAACCAAGAAGAAGCATAATGAGGAAGTGGGTGGTCAGTCTAACACAGAGAATGTGGGTGATGTGGATGCCGAAATGGAAGAAGACAAGCCAGAGAAAAAGGAAGGGAAGAAAACATTCCGATCAAACATGAAACCGATGGTTGAAGTGTTGGAATCACTGACATTTACTGAAAGGCAAGAGGATGTGTTAAGGAAGACTAAATTCTGGAGCTTTATTGAGGCAATCAAACAAGGAAAAGTGGGAAAGGAAGAATGTAGCAAAGATCCAAGGGCGTTAGAGTTCATCGGAAGAAATTTTGACCCCAAAGAGTTGGCATTCAAGATTGGTGATCAAGTTTTCAAGTCCGATCCAAACCATCTTGCTGTTATTTTCAAAATGAAGAGAATACGTATGAGTGAAAAGGATATGAAACTTTATGGACCAAAGGACGAACCTAGTTTGAAAGATTCTACCTTTTACACCAAATACTTTCTGGAGCCAATGAAAAGGGATGCTGAAAAGAAGAAAGAGGAAGGTGAGGCCAAAGAGAAGAAAAAGAAGAAAGCCGGAGACAAAGAGAAGAAAATCAAAGAGGCGAATATTGGGGACAAATTGCACAAGAAGTACATCCTCGAAGGAATATAGTCTTCTATGAATGAAGAAGGAAAAGAAGAAGACTTGGCGAGACTTTTGTTGTTGTTCATGTTCTGTACAGTCTTCTTCATAAACACAGGAGGTATGTATGTCCACTACAGGTATTTGAATTTCCTACAGTCAATAGATACCATGAATAGAGTCTCATGGCCGGATCTTATCCATGAGCATCTAATGCAAAGCGTTAAAGCCGTGCACAAGACACCTTACTCTATCAATGGTTGCAGCTTCTATTTACTGGTGAGTATCATCTTCTATCTTTTGAATATATTTTTTTTTTATTGACTGAATCATGTGGTGATTATTAAATTATATCTTTTGTTGTTGCAGTTATGGATTTTTGAGCAAGTGAAAATCGAAGGCATTGAAAGGAAATCCAACAATGATGCATGGCCAAGATTTGCAAATTGGGACTTGTATAAAGTATCTTGCGAAATTGAGGGGAAGCTTGAAACTCTTTCAAGCAGTCAGGTAAATATATTCTTGCTGTTATTATAACTGGACGAAACCAGTTACATATTATGTTGATTAAGTTTAGTTTCATTTTTAAAATTCCATCTCCTTTAATAACTGGATGATACCCATTTTCTATATCACAAGACTCTATTGCATCTTGTGTTATCAGTGGATGAAACCCATTTTCTACCAAGTTACATCCTGTGTTATCAGTGGATGAAACCCAGTTACATCATGTGATATAGCATATGACAAAATCAGTTACATCTTGTGTTTATGTTTTTACGTGTTTGCAGGTTGTTGATTTTGTTGCTAGCTGGAGTGAAGAGGAAAAACAGTTATGCTTGTTTGATGAGGATGAAGAAAACAAAGATGAAGATGAAGATGATATATCAAAGTTGAAAGATTATATTGGAAAGTTGAAGAATGAACTCAAAGAGAAAGACAATATTATCTCTCACTTGAATGCTGAGTTAGGAGCAAGAAATGAAGAGTTGGAAGCAAAGGAGGTTGAGTCTGAATCAAAGGATAAGACAATCTCGGACTTGAAAAGGCAAGTGGAAGCCTTGAAAGCGCAACTCGAGCCTCAACCGGGAATTATTTCAACTCCGCAAGCTTCACCTACTGATGTTGTTCTTTACACTCCACCTGGTGAGAGCTTTTTCAACATCAAAATCACTCAAGAGATGAAAAAACCAGTGGAGGGTGCTGTTCCTGAATATGCTAGCAAGGAAGGTGAAACAATTGGAGCCGCAAATCCAGAAGCTGAAGATATTCCGGAAGAAGAAACCGTAACACCAGTTCCTCGAGAAGAACCTCTAGCACCCGTTCATTCACCAGAAATCACCGAAGAAGAGATTATCGCACCAGAACCTCTGGCAGTTATGAATAAACTTGGTGTTGACACCCCATTTCCGCACCTTCCATAGAAAATATCATTCTTATACTTCGAAGCCGGATACAAGAGAAATTTCTTTGTGGAGCCATTAAGGATTTTCATATCCTTTAAATCAAGCCCATAAGCTCTAACAATCAAGCCCACAAGCTCTACCAATCAAGCCCATAAGCTCAACCAATCAAGCCCACAAGCTCTCAAGCCCACAAGCTCTACCAATCAAGCCCACAAGCTCTCAAGCCCACAAGCTCTACCAATCAAGCCCACAAGCTCAGCTCCTACCCATTTCATTATCCTTCCAAACCTGGGAATTCTCGCTATCATGATAGAGAGGAAGAAAATACGAATCCAATGGCGAAAGAATGGAATCATTCTGAGTTTGTATGAAGAAGTTATGAGCAAAACAAAATCTCATAAGACTAAAAGTCAAATTAGTCAAGTTCCAGGGAAATACTAAAGGCACCCGATTTTTTACTAAGGGAACCTCTCTTTCTTCCTCATAAAGAACATGAAGAACATGGGTGTTCTTAATGGTGGTCATCATGATGATCACGATGATTATGGATTTTGATCGACAATGATTTTGGATTTTTAATTCATCACTAGGTTCTTAGGGATGATATGGAGCTTGGGTAGGAGACTAATTTCACATCAATCATGTTCTTGATGTGGTGAACAGTAACACCGGTGTGAACAAAGAATACTAAAACAAGATCAATGGACCCAAATGTCATAATCAGATTTTTAATTGTCGCATACAATTGAAAAGCAACGAAGGAAAATTTGCGAAGAAAAGAAGAAAGAAAAAAGGACGATTTACGGCCTTTTTTCAACAAAGCGACTTTTGAAATTGGCGTGAGAGTTGAAGATTTTTTCCCTATAAATAGAGATCGAATTTCTCATTCAAAAATAACGAAAAAACACTCCAGAGACTTCATTTTAGACTGGAAAACACTTCGAGCAGAGACTCAATAATAATTTCTCGCATTCAAACACTTTCTCCTTTATTTTTCTTTCGCTTAGTAATATCAAATCAAGTATTGTCTTTAAGTTTTTAAAGGATTAGCATTAAATTGCTGGTACTTTAATTATTTTCTGCATACTTGACAAAAGCAAGGAATCATCATTAGAATATTTTCAAGTTTTCTTACATCATATTTCAAGTTAATTGTCTTTAAGTTCTTAAAAGATTAGCATTAAATTGCTGGTACTTTAATTACTTTCTTCATACTTGACGAAAGCAACAAATCATCCTAAGAATCCTTCAAGTTTCAATATCATAGTTCAGGTATATTAATTTCCTATCTCTTCGTAATTATGTAGTCATACCTGAACGGAATGGTTTTCCATTTCGTAGTAACACCGCAGCCTACTCTTTACATTACATAAAAATAATTATGCTTTATTATTAATTTTCCAAGTGGGATAAGTCAAAGTGTGGGTTTAAAGCGGAATTCCCTCCCACATTAGACCCATAATAAATATGTTCATTATATATATATATAAATAATATTAAAGTTTGCATTAATTCTATATTCTAAATAATTGATGCATAAGAATCTTTTCTCAAGTTCTAATAAATTTCGGTATTAAAATCCTGCACATAAGCATTGATAAAAGTAAATTATAAACTTTTCCCCTTTAATCATGAAGTAGAGGCCAATCTTACGATTGAGCGGCTGATGGGTGCTTAACACCTTCCCATCCCGTACTAGAATCTCCTTACCCAGACTCTCTGATAGCAGACCATAAATATGCAAGTCATGACTAGGTTTTGTTTTCCTCAAAAGAATTCAAACTAGTTAAAAGGGTCCTGACTCCCTTTAGTCAGGTGGCGACTTCAAAACATCTCTTTCTTCTTTGCAGAGTTGGCCCTCTTACTAATGAACTAGTAAGAAATTATCTCTGTCAGACCCATGTGTACATTAAACATCCACGAACGGATGAGAACATGGACCTCGCCCCATAACAATTATGGACAAAGGAAATAGACCGGCACTCGACCCGTGCATACCAACCCCCGATTTCTACACTTGGATCAATTGAGAATAGAGTGAAGAACGTATATAAAAGGACTATACAGAATAAGTTTGTAACAGATGGGCATGAGCGTGCAGAGAAGAATCAAAAGGACAATAAGTTGAAGAAGTTAACAAGAAACAACAAGCTATGGAAAGAATACTTGAGTTACGGAGTAAGACTAGCTGAAGAGCAGTTAATAAAGGAGTACTTTGCAATAGGAAGGTTAAGGTACATATCTGCATTATTTTGTTGTTGTTTTTTTGAACTGAAATTATAACATACCAATAGGAAGGTAGTACATCTTATCATGTTAAGAATTGAAACCCATGTGCTTGTCTGAAATTAGACTAACTTGGGTTAAATGCAGTGACTGCGTTTGGAAATCCAATGGAGGTGTATGTATTAGTGGAGAACACATCCAACAACTTGTTTTCAATCATCCATTGGTGAACACTATTTTGGAGTTCAAAATCGAAAAATGGAGACAATTGTTTCAATCTGGCGGTGATACCAAAGGATACTTAAAGTCAATCTTTCTTAGCGCGGTTGCATGGGTAAACATTTTGAATACTACAATTTAAAATGAATGAACTTAGGTTTGCAATTTGTTTTCATATAACTTTAATTTAGTGTAGAATGTACCTGGCTTGCATCTGTTGCTTGAAACATAATTCTCTCACTAGTGTAGGATAAAACCCATTTTTATCTAGCTATTATATATAGGATGCAACTGGGTTTCATCTGATACCTTCATAAACTGGATTTCATCTAGCATTAAATATGGGATGTAATTGAGTTGTATCCACAGATTTGAAATATGACTTAACTGGTTTTCATCCAAATTTGTATTCAGGTTGATGTCATTGCGGGAGATGAGATGAAGGCTGCAGATATGATAAATGTTGAACTACAGAAGATTGATGTCGATACGCAACATTTTTTCATCCCAATGCTGAACGAGAAAGAACATTTCACATTGCTCCACTTTGACATTCATGGAAGAACTTGGACTCACTATAATTCTCTGCTAGGTTCTTCAAACTATTTAACAGATGCTAAATTGATGGCGAAAAGAATAAATCATCTCTTTCTCATTCAACAAGAATGTACTAGTATGGATAACATTGATGTCATCATGAAATCAGATTGTCCACAACAGGGCGAAAGGTAGGTCGTTAACTCTTTGAACTGAAATTATAACATACCAACAGAAACGAAGTTTGAACCAACATTACTTTATTTTTTCTAGATCAGTAAAGTGACATTACATATTCATTTGTCTTGCAGTCCTGATTCTTTGATGTATGTTATCTACTTCATGGAATGGGAAATGACAAACGGTTACTCCTTTGAAGGAAAAGATACTCTTGGAGAGCAGATGAGCACAAGACGAATAAATCTCGCATATGAAATCCTAACTGATGAGAATAGCTGCTGGAAAGTTTGATGTTTTTAGATGGGTTAGAAATAATTTATTAACGTAGTTCAAGGAAAAGATACTCTTGGAAAGTACTTTTTTTTTTGTTGGACTAAGTGCAATTAAATTTGCAAAGATACTCTTGGAAAGTACTAAGTGACATTAAAATTCAATTTCAGGATATTTATTAGGCATAAATGATTAAATTTGCAGGTTGATTTTTTTTGTTTTTTTGGTCAGAATGTAACCAGGCTTGGATGAAAACCATTTACATCCTAGCCTGTATAAAATTGCAATTTTTTATCAGAATCTAACCAGGCTTGGATGAAACCCGGTTACATCCTAGCTTATACAAAACTGCAATTGTTTATCAGAATGTAACCAGGCTTGGATGAAACCGGGTTTCATCCAAACTGCAATTAAAGCTAAAACTTGCAAACATTCAAATTTTATAGTGAACACTGAAGGGAAATTGCAATTAAAGACAATCAACATAATACTATAAGATATATACTATAAAACTGGAGAAATTCTTGAAAAAATAATTCCATAAAATCTATTTTTCGCCACAAAGAAAAAATCAAAAGTAAATACTAGTTGCGAAAATAGAATTCCAGATGAATGAATATTAAATGTGCAACAAGAGGCTGCAGAGAAGAATAAACTAATAAATGAATCTTATCATGGTAAATAGATGAACATAATGAAGGATGGAGATGTTCTTATGTAGGTTTTTAACGTTTTTTTTTCGCAGGAGGATGAGGACACGTCGTCTTGTTATGATGTGCCTGAGTATGGCAGTTACCGCACGTAATTGGTCTCTTGAAAATTGCGCTACCAGTGTTAGGAATCCTATTCTTCCTTGGCCTACTAGTTTTTAATCCAAGGACATTGGGTGGGTTCACAAGATTTCCAGTAGCAACATCAATAGGCTTGTCGTAATCGGTAATGGGCTTGATAGCACGATCATACGAGGCACGGAAGCTAGCAATGCTGAAAAACGGATTAATGTACTCGTAAACATTGATCTTATTTGAATGCATACACGCAATAGCGTGAACACAAGGGAACTGCTCAGTAAACCAAAACCTATAGCTGCAATGAAACTTCGCAATATTAACAACATGCGTGTGCTTTCCATCAAAAACTTTCCACTCCATGTCACCAGACTTAGTTATTCTCCACTGGACACCAACACGAATGGAAGCCATTACTTTTTTCTCTAGCCTAGGACAAATGAATCCTTTGTGCATCGCCCCCTTCAACTTCCTTTTACTCATTTGATCCATAATCTTAAGTCTAATCCAGTTAACAAGTGTGGCAATAGGCATACCTTTTGCTTCCTTAATCCAAGAGTTGAACGACTCTGCAATGTTTGAACACATGTCGCCATAACGACAACCAAGACAATGTGCATTGGACCAACATTCCACTGGAAGGTCACTCAAGAATTTGTGAAGACCATCACATCCTATATCCATCAACTTTTTCATACCTTCATGAAAGCCTTCATGCGTTGATGAATAGAAACATTGTTTGAACAAATCCATCGCAGCACCATGCCCTCCCTTCTTCTTGTTGGTCTTCGGGCGAACATTATTCTTCAAATGCTGGTAACACCAACAATGACGGAAAGTTGGAAAAACATCACGAATACCTTGGATCAAACCCTCATGGAGATCAGAAATAATAGTTAGTACACGAGGACCCAAGATAGTTTTTAATTTTTCCAAGAACCACTGCTAATTCTCAATTGTTTCACCTGATACGATACCGTATTCCAGAGGAAATATTCCTACAGAAACAAAACAAACACAAAAAATAAAAATTCATATTAAAACCGACTGAAACTGCTATTGTACAGAATGAAACCAGTTTCATCCAGTGATAATCTGACAATTTTTTTTCTGAATTTCATTCAAAGTTATAATCTGATATCAAAAGTTGAAATCTAAAAATATAAGACTTACCATTATTCGCATTCTTCCCAGTAGCCGCCATAAGACAACCCCTAAATTTTCCAGTTAGGAAAGTTGCATCCAAGAACAATACCGGACGACAATATTCGAAACCCGAAATGCATGCATCGAAGGCTAAGAACAAACTCTTAAACTGCCCCCCTTCAACAACTAAATCAGCCCTACTACCTGGATCATTCTTCTTCATGGCTTCACACCACCAAACCAAGTCGGTGTATGATTTAGTGTCCTCACCATACAATTCCTTCAAGCATAATTCTTTCCCAGCTTGAGCCTGATCGTAGCTCAATTCTAACCCATAATCACTTTTGAATTCTTTAACAATATCCCTGACTTTCTTGTTGGGATTCTGTTCGATCTGGTCAAATATCAAGCTCTTGACAAGTTTGCGCGTAACCGGATCAGCCTTTGTTCCGTCACTATAACCAGCACAGCATTTATGTTCCCCATTATAGGCCTTGAGGAATAAGTGACCCTTCACATTGGAAGTCTTGGGAGCTGCATGGAACATCCAGTCACATTCCAATTTTTCCTTGTAATAACATTCCACCGTATACCGTTCTGGATTGCTCTTGACCACTCTCACCCTACGAACAAAAAAATGGTTATATTTCTCAACGACAAGACGAGCTTCATCTCGCCCTCCATAAAAATCTTGTCCAACACCTTTTATAATATTCTCCCATTCAGCAGCCTTGCAAGATCTTTTAATTGCCAACTTTCCATTGTAAGAACGTTCTTGAGACACATGGATATCTTGAGACGAAACAAGTTCTTGAGAGGAAGGAATAGGTGACTGATCAAAGATATTTCCGTTACCTAAAAGAAAATCCGTCATTGTAGGTGTACGAGTGACTTTACTGCTGCTCGGAAGATGACGAGGACTAACAAACTGATCTCTGCTAGGGTCTGGAGCTAAACGAAACTCACTTATTGAACTACTGCTCGGAAGATGAACAAACTGATCTCTGCTAGGGTCTGGTGCAAAACGAGACTCGCTCATAGAACTTCTGCTCGGAAGATGAACCAAAGGATCTCTGCAAGGGTCTGGTGCTAAACGAGACTCACTCATAGTAGGTTCACGAACAAAATCAGGAGCACGAATGAGAACACGTTCAAATAAACGAAGCTCCAAGAAACTCAACTTAAAAACATGACACATTGATATGACAGAATGAAGCTTCGCATCACTGTCAACAACCATACTTCTTCCCTCATTGTCAAATACAAACTGGAATGAGTCTGGCGAAATATAATTCCAATAAGAACACACATACAACTTCAACTCATCAATTGTTGACTTCTTATTAACGTGGTATGGACATGTATCCGGACCACGGATAACAACACAAAGAGTTTGCTGATCCATCTACAAAAGGAATATTGAAACAATGTAAATGAATATGGATGATATTCAATTGAACAAATCAAAAAACCAGGATGACTAAAAACCAAATTCAACAACAATTGGTATACAAAACCAGTTTCATCCTTCTTTAAAAAAACTGGAAAATCAATTGTGACACCCATCTTCATAATGGAAACCAGTTACAACTTTCTTCTGAGCAAAATTTCTAAGCAAACTCTAATCAAACAAACATAAATGATGAAATACGACTCAACTGGTTTTCATCCAAATTTATAATTAGTAAAACCCTGCTGATGTAATTTTCACCAAAAATTAGTAAAACCCTGGATACGAACAATCAATCTATTGGATATGAACAATTAATCGATTATTAAAACCCTACTGATCGTCAAAATCAACAACTAAAACCAAAAAATTGATACCGAAACTTCAATTTCGACATACCCAGATATGCATAACAAAGAATTACCTACAAAAAATCAAATTTGGATTAATTAAAACTTGAAACTTACAGATTTGCGTTACTGGTTGTTGAAGATACTAGATGACTTCAAAGTTGATTAATCTAAACTTCAATTCAACAATTGAAAACCACCATGATTGATCAAAAAAAATCTCGAGCTCTGAAGAAAAAAATTCTTCAGGTGACGGACGAGGTGAGGGACGAGGTGATATGAACAATAAATTTTCTTTGAAAAGTTAGGGGGTATTTTAGGCAAGACATATTTTTTTGTCTTAATTTTCCTAGGTGAAATAACCAAACTGGCTATATAGCCAAAATTTCACAAAATTTTGGCTATATGAACAGTATCAAATCCTAGGAATCCATTTCACCCATGAATTTTCTGTTTTGGTCTTTTTGACCAATTTTGTGTTTTCTTTTCTTTTCTTTCTAAACGAATATAAATGTAGCTCCCTCAAATAATGGAGCAATGTGCATGCGTCAAATATTCGCTAATCCATCGACCCCAAATGCGGTGAAAATTCACCTAATGGTTAATGGGCTAAGTAGCAAAATGCCCTAAAATTGATCACATGGTTGTGAAAATGTTCCGGACATTAGGGAAAGGATTAAAATGCCCCAAAATTTTATCAAAATGTCCCAATCGTTACTTTTGTCGTTAGAAATGGTTAAGTGATCAAATTTGCACACATATGGTCCCGCAGGTATGAAAAGATGACATTTATACCCCTATGACAAATAAGCTGACATAAGGGGGACTGTTTTAGACGGCTGCCACTACCAAACGAACAACCACCACCACCGCCACCACTAGAACACCACCGCCACCACCACTAGAACACCACCGCCACCACCACTAGAATACCACCACCACCACCGCCACCACCAGCACGAGCACAGCCCAGCACAACACGCTAAAATTTGAGCACATCCAAAGACAAAGACGTGACTTAGCACGGCACGGCACATCACGTTAGTTAAATGGGACGTGCTGGGTTTGACTAATTGGCACAGTAGCCCAGCACAGCACGCGGAACGGATTAGCACGTGGCACGACACAACATGGCACGTTAATAAGGAAGTCATAATATGTATAAAATGCTACAAACCATAGCACAATACATCATATTTTGTGTCTATTTCACAAAAAAAAACTCTTATTCTAGCCAACTATTGACATTTTACTACCGTTATGCTGACTTATTTTCATAATAACACATATAATACATAAATATTTGAAAAAACGTTTATATTGGAAAATATAAAATAAATGTGCCTGGCACAGCACAGCACGGCACAACACGTTTATTTTCCTGGCATAGTCCAAAGACAACACGCCATCTAGCACGCACATCACGTCATAATCTCGCACACAAAGACAACAGACACATAGCACGCTAAGCACGTGGTTTAGGTAATGTTTGTCTTTATCTTTAGCCGACGTTTTACACCTCTAAGGAAACCAATCAGGCACCATTAGTTAATTGTCATTTGGCATAATGGTGCCGGAAATGATAACATGCACAATTCATTCTCTGGTAAGAATAAGATAAATTTACGATGCAAACAAAATTGCTCTTGCGGCGTAAACAGTAAACGTGAGTGAGTTAGCTAGGTACCACGAAATAGTGAGCAATGTGGCAGCCACTTTGTGTTACCACTTGCCAGTAACTACAATGAACCCAAAAAAAAATTATTTTTTATCCTTGTAGCTCAAGGACAGCTGAACCGAGTCTTTGGTAGCTCATACACATTACATTACTTCTACATGTTAATTTGCAAACTGGTTAAAAATCCGTAGGTACATGAAAACAATGTGAATACATGAATCATGAGATAGCCATTTTTGCATTTTTCAAATATTTTTTCTCTGTTAGCCCATACAAGTTATATTATTTTTACCCTTTAATTTGGAATAGAGGTGTAAATTGGATGTGCCAGCACAGCTCAGTCCAGCACGTGATTTATCCTAGCACGGTTCAGTACGTTAGTTTCGTGGGCTGTGCTGGGTTAGCCTAATCGGCACAGTAGCACAACACGCGGCAAGGATAAGCACAGTAGCGCAACACACGGCAAGGATAAGACAACTACCGGCACTCTAAAAGTAAATCAATCCCGTGCCAGTAACAATGTACCAGCATACAATGGGAGAGAAATAGTGTGACGGTACTGATCAACAAATCATATAGGTTCATGTATGTTTAAAGTTTACTACCGGCGTACACGAGTTAAATCAAATCTATGTCGTTTCTCCTATACCGGCATACATGAAACCTAGATTCAATGCCGGTACTAGTGACAAAGTTCATAATGTTTATGTGTGTTTTAAGTATACTACCGGCATACACGAATTACTATTAAGGTATACCGGTAACCTAAAACCGGTATGTTATTCAACCCAAGTTGTATGTCGTTACTGGAAATTCACTTTCAGGATTTGAAACCGGCATGGCATTCATCCCAGATCGAATGCCGGTACTTAAAACCAGCGTGGTATTCATCTCATATCGAATGCCGGATTTCACGTAACTCGACTGTTTCAGCTATGGTTGGCGATTCTAACCTAAACCCATTGCTATAAATCGATTAAAACAATCATAAATGAGTTCAAAATCACTAACCTTCTCACAGAAGCCATTTTTGCTGTAAGTGGTTGATCGTCCGAGTTCGCCGCCTCGTCCTCTCCTTGTTCTTCAGCAATCGAAGCAATTCGTTGTTCGTGTTTTTGTTGACCAATCGATTTGGTCTTCGGTTTGGCTTTTGTTTTCCTTCGTGGAGGCATGGTTATGATTCGAGTAGGTTAATCGACGAAGAAATTTTTGATTTGACGATTAATCGTCGATGAAGAACGATGAAGAAGATGAAGGATTTTTTTTCTTCAGAACCCTAACTATGCCGGCAGTGAATTGAAATGGGGGATATATTGATTTGGTTTTTGATTTTATTGTTTTAGGGGAAAGGGCATAACAGTCTTTTCATAATGTTTTTAATTAATTTAAGGGTGTTTTGGTATTTCCGCACCCAAAAGACACCCCTTAGCAGCCACCTTTGGTTGGGGGAAGTAATTCATATCCCCCAATTAATTCCCATATCCCCCAATTGCGCGTTCTTGTTTTACTTAGTATTGTCAATCGTAACCAAAATAGGGAGACTTTCAAATTAACTCTATCTTGTAAGAACAAAGCTGGCAGGCAGAGTGGTGCATCCAAAGCTGTTGCCAACAAAACTTATGTGTACTGTTCTTAGTACCTTTCTAGCCTAAGTTTTTCCTTTAAAAAAAAATAAAAATAAAAAATCGCGCGTATCATTTACTTCTTCATATCTAAACAACTTCCCTCTTTTACCATAGGAAACGAATACTTCTTTGCAACAAACCAATACTATCTACAATTGGAATGCAGAAGAAGGATTTGGAAAACATATCAGTATCTGCACCCTGCAAGACTCTGATAACTCTATTTATTACTCTGCTCTAACTATGACATATTTTGCAGGAAACATCATTGGCTCTAGAGGACATCCATGACACTATGGAGAAGGGGGAGTCACAAGAGGAGCAGACCTAGCCTTCCAGTGGGCCAAAGAGATGCAACATACAAACATTCTAGATCGTTTCAAGTTCCTCTACAATGAAGCTATCCAAGGAGGATTTCACCTTTAACTACTATGAAAGAAGAAACCGTCAAGAAGACAACAGTACAAATATGGTCATAAATCCCATATCTTTTGTTTTAGTTAGTATTGTTTCCAATCATAACTAAAATAGGGAGACTTTCAAATTAGCTCTATCTTGTAAGAACAAAGCTGGCAGGCAGAGTGGTGCATCCACATCTGTTGCCAACAAAACTTACGGGTACCGTTCTTAGTACCTTTCTAGACTTAAGTTTTTCCTTTAAGAAAAAAAAAAAAAAAATCGCGCGTATCATTTACTGATTCTCTGTTTGTATCAGTATTCGTAGTAAATGAAGATCATGGAATCAGGATATTAAATCAGTGGATCTTGAAAGCTATTACTCACCACCCACCATAATACATCAAAAGTCAAAAATAGCAGGCTGTAACTAATTGACGTCCACATTATTTCTTGACTTTGGACAAACAATAAGTCAGAGAAAGCCACGGGATTCCTTTTCAGCTTTTCTTAAGAGTAATGATAATTAATCTTCTTTATTTTGATGATTAGAAAAATTAACACTTTTTTTATTCTTTTTTTTTTTTTCCATTTACAGTAGGAGAGTAGACGCAGACCAGAAGAATCTAGTGGTGTAACAAAAATGGTGTAACAATGGTGGACCATTTTTTTGTGATGGATCTAAAATTGATGCTTGTACTGCTCATTGGTTTGGTAATGGTTCTCATCAAGCTCATATGCCTTCTCTTACTGCAAACTCTGATGGTCTCAAGGAATCTTCTCTTATTGATACTAATGATCAAATATCCCAAATAACTGGAATAAGAATATTTCCTCAACCAGCAATGGATACTCTGAGACTGTCTCTAACTAAAAATGGTTCTTTTTAATTTAACTATACTTATAATGCGATTCTAAGGCATAATACTTCTTCGGTGGTTTCAAAGAAAAAAAAAAAGGATATTGCTTCTCATTTGGCATCTAGATATTCCTATTAAGTGTCAAATGTTTATGTGGAAAGTCACCAGAAACATTTTTCCAGTTGCAGCTTGATTACAAATATCTGTTAGAGTTAATAATATATATTCTTTTGTTGTGCGACGATAAATCAGGGACTAAAGATAATTTGTTTCTACATTGTCCTTATGCTCAAGCAGTATGGTTTGGTATTTCTCAAGATATTATTAATGATGCTCATCGTTATAATACTCTTCAATAATGAATCTTTACATGGGCCAATACAGATCATTTGGTTTCCACTGCAAGAAAAAATTGGATTTATCTAGATATGATTATAATGTGGCAGCTATAAAAGAGTAGATGTGTGAGAGTTTTTGAAGGAAGGTAATTGTAGCCTAGAATTGCCATTCACCAAAATTTTAATTTATGTCACCAATATCATATTTGCAGTCATCCTATCCTTCCTAGTATTTTTATGGGGTCTAGATCATATATTCTTAGGCATTGGAATCCTCCTCCTATTGATTGTCTTAAGATAAATGTAGATGTTTATATTCTTCCTGAAACTAACTATGCTGGTGTGCTTTTGGTTGTTCACAATCACACAAGAACTTTTCTGGAAGTTGTGGCCTTCCAATTACTTATAGCTAGATATTTCAAAGATTAAAAAGAAGGGTACTTGGATATGGCAGGGGATTCAACAAGGATTATATTCGGTTAAAAGGTTTCATAACTGAGAAATTTGTGATGGATCTAAAACTGATGCTTGTACTGATCATTCGTTTAGTAACGCTCTCAAGGTTTCTGCTCTTATTGATCACCAACATGGAACATGGAGGCAAGATATTCTGCAACAATACTTTACTAATGATCGATCAAATATCCGAAATAACTGGAATAAGAATACCTCCTCAACTAGCAATGGATACTCTGAGATGGTCTCTAACTAAAAATGGTTCTTTTTCAGTTAACTATACTTATAATGCGATTCTAAGGAAGAATACTCCGCAGGTGATTTCAAAGAAACAAGAAAGGATGTTGCTTCTCATTTAGCATCTGGATATTCCTTTTAAATGTCAACTGTTTTTGTTGAAAGTCACTAGAGACATTTTGATAGTTGCAGCTCGGTTAAAAATATCTATTAGAGTTAATAATATCCATTGCGTGATGTGTGACAATAACTCAGGGACTAAAGATCATATGTTGCTACATTGTCCTTATGCTCAAGCAGTATAGTTTGGTGTTTCTCAAGCTATTATTAATGATGTTCATCATTATAATACTCTGCAAGATTGGATATTATCATGGACCAATAGAGATCATTTGGTTTGCAGTGCAAGAAAAAATTTGATTAATCTAGATGTGATTACAATATGGCATAAATAGAATAGTAGATGTGTGAGAGTTTTGAAGGAAGATAATTGCATCCTAGAATTGTCAATCACCAAAATTTTAATTTATGTCACCAATATCATATTTGCAGTCGTCCTATCCTTCCTAGTATTTTTATGGGGTCTAGTTCTAATATTCTTCGGCATTGGCATCCTCCTCATAGTGTAAACCCAACCCACCCCTGGACAAGTCGATTATGTTTCTACAGTACGAACATAAGATGTGAAATTTTCTGCAAGAACTGCTGAGAAGAGATTTGAACACCAACGAGGGAGAGAGTTCATCACGTGAATTTGGCAGGAAACAGGGATGGGACAGCATTACTACTTTAATCGTAGTCACCAGCATGCATATAAAAATCAAAAATGGGATATTCCACGTGTCTTTGAGTCTGAATTTCTTTTCTTTTCTTTTCAAATTCGAAATCATGTATGATTATCCAACATTGACTACCGACAACCGAAGAACAGAGGAGAAAGAGAAAAACAGGGCATGCGTACCCACCGATCTGACCTCATCAACCAGGTAGTGAGTCGGGTATCGGACTGGTCAGCCCGTCTCGGCTCCCCTTCTGTGAGCGGGAGAAAATCGGAAGGGAAAAATATCACGTGACTTTGGTTTTGATGGGGTACTCCCAAAGGGACCATGCATTGGCAGAGGACAGGGATGGACGATGCGTACCGACTTAAAAATCAAAAGCGACAGCTCACAGGCTGTAGCGATTGGTTCTCGTGGTTCACCGCCTTGACCAAACTGGACCACATGTTTTACCAAATACCACCGACTAGTCAATTACAGTAACTAGTGTGGTTAGTTCGCATTCTGCATCACATGGCTCATAGGAGCGCATATATGGTTAGTTGACAATTGCACTAGTACGGTGACGTAAGGGGATTCTCTCTTTTTCTGAATCCAAGAATGAGTCAGACACAAATACCAAGTTGGAAAAAGTTTCATCTCACCCGCGGGAATGCGAACAGAATAGCTTAAGTAAGGTAGGTCCAACGAATAATGAATCACTTCTCCATGCATAAACAATAAAAAAAAATCCACCGACGGTAATTACCCACTGACTATTCATTTTCACCGCCTCAATGGCCAAGGAAAAAGAGTATTACCACTGTTGTTGTTTGATCATTTCTTACGATAATCACTTGACAAAAATTTGATATTTTCTTTTACGGCCGAAATACTCTAAGGTAGTAAATTCACATGACCATTAGTTAATTGTCATTTGGCATCATAGATTTTGAGTCGGTATGGCAAATAAATTTATCTAATTATCATTCGGCATCATTCACTAAATACGATCTCCAACGCCTAGTTGTTATCTTCTAGTGGGGTCGTTAGTTGTGTGGTTTTTCATTCTTCATCAAAAACAAATGAAAAAACAAAGTTTGAGAGGGCAAAATTACCAGGCATATCAAAAGAAATACTTCAAAAAAAAAATGAACGAGGCTGGCCTATACAACGATACAACGTGCATAGGGCAAACCCAACGTATAAGTTTTCACGGGGAAGTATGTTAGTTCGGAAATGACGATGGCCATTTTTGTGAAGGAACTACAAGTTTTCCCTTAAATGCCCAAACTAACCCTTAGTTTTTGTAGGAACCTTCGGAAGAGTTACGGCGGAGATAATTACTTCAAAATCCGTGCCGTATTTATGAACGACTTTGGCAAATCATTAGCAGATGGCGACACATCTCAAGACTCTAGAGACCCAGAGAGAGAGAGTTATGTCATGTATCCGCTCGGCTAGGCTGGAAATATTTCTCAGCGGCTGAATGGTCCACCACGCTGATAGTAAATGGAATTTTGACTTCCAATGCTATTTAAGTCTAAAATTCTAAATGTTTTAGTCTATATGGGACTAATGTTTTATTCATTCACATGAAAAAACATCTAGGGAGCATAAGGTCTTGGGATCAAAACATGGTTCATGCATTTTTAATTAAATATTTTTAAAAACGTTTTTTCTAACAATTTTGATGTACTTAAAGTTGTCTTAAGTCTTCACTAATTGTTGATTAGCAAAACCCATGCACATACCACTGACATGGACCACCTCTGAAAGACCAAAGTAAAAATGTTGAGTCATGCCGGTCCAAGCCTTAATTTCTTCGTTTTCCATCAAAAATGAATGAAAAAGTTCCAATCCCATGAGATGAGGCAGCAAAATACCAAGTAATTTCGTGTTAGACTTGGACTCACTTCATTTTTCATATCATTTTTTGTATATAAGGATAAATGGATACTGTTAATGTGAATGCAATATTCATTAGAATCCAACCAAAAATAAGTCAAGTTGGCAAACTCATACGACAGTAAGATTGGTGCATAGACAGTAAGAATGCGTGTGTAGAAACGAAGTTGATGTTGATGTAGATGCAGAATTCATTAAATTCCAATGAAGAAAGACTAGTTCGAGTAAGCTCATATTGTTGTGTAGGTATCACATACTTGGTCACAATTCAAGGATTGACAAAGTGGTTATTGTCTAAACTTCGTAGGCAAGAGCGAATAACTTCGAGCCTCTGCGTTTTTTTTTTTTTTTACTTAGTTTTACCTGATTTACCTAATCTCAGGTCTCGAAGCCAGATGGGAATTTATTTAGTTTTAGAGTGTGATACAGCCAAAGCGGGATTCATTATTGTCCATGCGTCCTCAAGGGCCGATACATTGGCGACGAAGGCATGAGGCACCCTTTTTATTTGTTTATTTGAAAAATCAAAAAGGGCGGTGATGAGCTAAGGCTGATCGTAATAAACAAAAGGGCGGGATAAAAGAGAGCAGCATCTTTTGGTTTTTCTAGTCCGTTTCTCTATGAAAAGATCATTCGGAGGAGCCAACTGTGATCAAAGTCCTCTTTTTCCTCTAAACCGTTTTCACAGCCAACACAATGCCGAGATTAAAATCCCCATTAGCGTTTAGTTTATATCTTATTCATAATTAGTGGTAACTTGTTGCATCAAAATGTATGATATTAAAAGTACTCGAGCAAATTTTGAATAATTTTTAACAAGATCATTCAGAAGAGCCAACGTTACAACAATTAGTTATCTTCATTGAAATTTAGTTGTAAAGAGCAAATTTTCTTTCAAGTGTGTGAGTGAAAAATCATACTCAGTTAAGAAACATTCCGTTCATTGTTTTCGGAGTCAATTATGCGGTCCCTAACTGTACTAAATTGACGCATAACAACATTAAAAATGGGTAAATAAACACTAAAAATGACCGTAGTAATTCCATCGAGTCATAAACACGGACCGTTAGTTATTTCAAAGATTGTGATTCTTGTGAAAATGTGACCCGCGCTATAACCAATTTTCATTTTTTGAAAATCCTTTTACATATTGACTTATGAACTATAGTTTCTTTACATTTTTATACTATCTTAAAAAGAAGAACAATAAAACGCATATAAGAATGAATGTAGATGTAAATGCAACATTCATTAAAATCCAATGAAACAACCTAATGAGAGGCCAAGATTAATGGAAACATGTTCATCGAGGAGCAAAGGTGTGGCAAATTGGTTAAATGGATACCGCATGAATGAGGTACATGTAGTTGTAGAAAATCATACAGCTACATCCAACAATCCACATGAATTCTGTGAACACGCAAATCACGTAGGCATCAACGTGTCCACAACCAATCTTCGCATGTACAGAGTGCATGCATTAAAGTACGAATGTATTGTGAGATGCTGGGATAGATGTTTGATTCATTGATTCTAAACCCCACGGGTTTTTCATGATCTCCTCAACATCCATAACGACAGATCTAAGAGATGCATACAAATATTAGGGTAGATCAACACGAAATGTAAATAAGACAAAGATTTATGTGGTTCGGCTCTAAGGCTTACATCCACAGGTCTGAGGGTGATTCACTATGATGGTAAAAGATTACAAGATTAGTCGAAAGACTTTGGGTCATCATGGAACCCGAAGGTTAACGCTCATACTTACTCTTCTCTCTAATTGTTCCCCCTCTCTCTCTAATTGTTCGACCCCCTTCCATGTAACAGGAAGGGTCATATATATAGCTCTTCTACGTGGGTCCCTTAGAAAGGGGTTGTTATAATTTTATCTTCTTGTGCTTTGTGCATAGTCCGCGGACCTCTTGGTCATCCCGCGGCTTCTATGCTTCCTAAGATCATCATGCTGACCAATCTGTCTCTCTCTCTTCCTAAGACTGGGAAACAGCTGTTGTATCCTTATCTTCTTGTGTTCTGTGCATAGTCCGCGGACCTCCCTGTCATCCCGCGGCTTCTATTATTCCTACGCTCATCACGCTGGCCTTCCTTTGTTCTTGTCGTCGGTCCAACCGACACATGTCCTTCCGCGCCGAAGGTGTCGGTCCTTTCCCTGTCGTGTCTGTCAGTAGGGCTTCACCTAGCCGTTGATCACATCTTGCCTCGTGAGGGGGTAAAGTGTAATAGGGAAGTTCTTTGGTGCTACGCGGGTATACCTTCCTTTGATGCTCCTTTATCTTCGATCGCTTATCTTGACATATGGCGCACTATCTAGACCCACGGATGATCCTGTGCGTTACCCACCTTTGTGACGTGGCTTCCACGTGGGGATGCTAGTACACGTGGTGAGGGAGGTAAATAAGTGTATCTACAATTTGCCCCTCTTCTTGTGACTAGGCGCCATCTATAGTTGGAAGAAGAACCGTGTGATATGTTTTTATCTCCCTCCTCATAACTTCTCCTAAAAAGGAGTTATTTGAATTTATTGTGCACGTTTCCCCTACATGTCATGACTGCCCCTTGGGTAGTGGGCGGTTTCTTCTAGCGACATAAAAGAGGAGAGAATGATGGAATGTGAGTTAAACTGACATTCTCTGTTTTATTCTCTGCCCCATTTTCTTTTTTTCCCTCTTAACTTCTTCTGCTACCATTACTGTTGCTTCGCTTCTCGTTGCAAGTCGTTATTCTTTGTTCTTCCGCCTTATTTGCTTCTGCCGTCGCTCGCTTCTTCGTAAAACTATTGAGGTTCAGGTAGGGTTTTTGTCTCGTTTGTTCGCCATTTTTGTTCCTGTGGAGTTTTTGATTTTCTGGTGATGAATCGTGATGGGTTTTAATCCCATGCATGTCATGGAATCGAAGATTGCCCCTGCTGAACTGGGTGTTTTACCGGCTACGTTTGATCCTTTTTGAGTGGGGTAATGAATTGAGAATTTAATCGGCGGCTGGTGAAACTTAGGGTTTTCTTCTTGTTCTTCACTGTTCTTGAGATTTCCTCGTTTTTGATCTTCCTTGACTGACTAGTCCTCCTTTTTGTGTTTGTGTTCGTAGATATGTCGGATTATCCGCAGTTACCTTATCAAACTCCTCCGCTGAGTCCTCATAGATCTCCTCGGGAGATTCTCACATCGTGGAAGGGGCTTCTCCTTCCTCTCGCTCGGGTAACCCTCGGGATAGGCGTCTATCCTCGCCTTCTCTAGCCGAGGCCTCTGTTCCAAAGAGGTGATCCGCCCGGGGGTCGAAATACGCCTCGAGCCGTCCCTAGAGATGAGTCTTCTAAGAGGCGGCAGACTCACAAGACCGAATTCTTAAATGTGCAGCCTCTTCGTACCATTCCTCCTTTGCGGGCTAATCTTCCTCCGTCTTCATCTGTGCCTAGCTCAGGAAGAACAACTAAGAATCATCCCGCGAATAGGAAGGCCTCATAGATGGAGTCTTTGTGAGACGTGGTTCCTCCTAAGAAGAAGGTAGCAGATTCTCACGGAAGATGTTGCGGGGATGCTTATGAAGATGACTCTGCTTGTCACATTTCGTCCCCTACCCATGGGTAATAAGAAGTTCACTTTCAGCACATAGATCTTGAAGCCTTCAAAGTGAAGCACGGTCTTCAGCACTTCCAAGTGAGTTTCTATGCCCCTGATAAAGACATAACTTATGAGATGGTTGTTAATTATCGGTACGATGCTTTTCATCTGTTGATGACCGTGGGCGCTTTTGAGGATGGTCTGATGTTGCCTTTATATAAAGCTGGTGATGATTTCTATTACCGGGTCTTATCTAGCCGCGATTTTGCTAAGAAGAGCCATAACCGTGGGGTGCAGCAATTGACGGGAAATTACCTTCGTCATCTCCGAGAGTGCTATCTTCGTAGCAAGGGGCAAACGATGATGACTTGCTATGCTCCCAACTTAGAAGAGGAGAAAGGGTGGTATACTCCCGAAAACTTTAACAAATCCTTTGGAGATTATGTTAACGGGAAGACGTGCAAGCCGTGGTCCAGTGAATCATGAATATTGCTCCTGTTAAGGGGGAAATTCGCCTCTTGAGCGAAGTAAGTGACTCCAAGATGGCAAGGATTCCCGGTGCCGAAGGTCTTCCTATTCCTGCTGATGAGAGGATCAAGCGTGATCATGATTACGAATGGTCTTCCACCGTTATTGAGGTTGTTGGTCCGTGGGCCTATGGCTGGGTTCCTGGGCCACATGGTTGGGAACCTAGTGTTGACAGCTCCTACCGCGAAACCTCTCCTTCTCGTTACGCCCATTACTGCCCTTGGCAGATGAGTTTCGAAGGTATGGATTTTGATTACTACCGTGATGTTGATGACGCGGACGAGGAGGGTAACTCCGACGCAAACCCTCTTCCGCGGAATGCTAGTGTTGCTAAGGTATGTTTGTATTCTTCGTATATATGCCCCTTCCTTTTCTTAATTAATATGGATTATGCCAAGGAAATGAGATATTCAAGGTTATTTATTATTATGTCCCACAGGTGGTTAGAAAGAAAAAGATCAACCCCAAGCAATCGTCAAATTCTCCTACTGGAGACTCTACGCAGTTCGAAGATGTGAGCAGTCCGGTGAACGCTGGAGAGGATGTGTCCGACGAAGAGGAGCGGATTGAGACTTCTCCACCTTTGCAAGAAGGAGATATTGCTGGTGGCGGTGATGGTGGCGTTGGTGATCAAGCCACAGGTGGTGATGGTGGTATTGTTAATGAGGTCGCCGGTGGCGAGAGTTGGAGGTGGCGATGGTGGTATTGTTAATGAGGTCGCTGGTGGCGGAGTTGGAGGTGGCGATGGTAATCAAGTCCTCGGTGGTGGTGGTGATCAGACCAGTGATGGAGCAAAATCTACTGGGGCTGTGGTCATGGAGATCGGTCAACAGCAGACAATCACGGACAAGGGCAAGGGAGTTGCTTTTGTGGCTAGCAGTGGTCGGGACGTGGGTGCTTGTGGTGAGTTTTCTTTTGGTAATACTCGTCCGGGATCGGTCTTTTGATATGGCCGCGGCTATGGGACTCGTCTTGGATTTTAGTCTTCTTTCTCCTAGTGATGACTGGGATGTGATTAAAGGTAGCGGTGGTGGTGGCGCGGCTGCCTATGCCTAGTCTTTGAGGTTCCTTTGGTTCATCCGGAGGGTTATGGTGGCACCTCCTCCGTGTTGGGGGTATTTTGACGCAAGGTCAAGCTAGTGCCGCACCCGGTGTGAATCCCTTGGGTTCTCCCTCTCGATGATTTCCGCAATCCTTAATCGCGGATGGTGATGATGCTGTCTTAGGTTGGCTTAGAGAGAAGGGTTTGCTCGTCGTGCCGCATCCTGCCCATGTGATTGAAGGGGAAAAGAGTTCGGACTCTTTTAATCGCCAGCATATGGAGTCGATCTCTGCGGAGATTGTAGATGTAGAGTGGGATAAGGATCTTGTGTCCAGCGGGGTTGATTTGGTGGTGAATCCTCCTTCTACTGTCGCTGGTATGATGGCTGTTGTTGATGGGTACCAGTATAATTATCCCCAGCAGCGAATATTGGAGGTATGTCCCATTCTTCGTGACCCTGATCTTACTTGGATATGTTATTTGAACTAATTTATTTTTGATCCGTAGGTGATGAGGAGTGAGTATTGTAACCATACTCTATACCGGCTCTTCAAGGCCAAGTCTCTTAAGCTATAGGTGAAACTCCGCCACCGTGAAGGAGTGATTTCGAGCGTCGAAGTTGCGGCCTTTGCTAAAGATAAGGAGATAACTGAACTGAGGTGTCTTCTTAAGCGCAAGGAACAACAGGGCGTGGAGGAGGCTGCGCTCCATTATGATCTAGCTTTAGTCAAGGAAAAGTTCGAGGTTGCTGAGCAGAATTCTTCGTCCCTTTCATGTTTGAACCTCCCCTACTTTGATTTTCCGATGTTCCCTATATGTTCTGAGTCGTCTCTTTCTTCCCTCCTCCCGCGGTATTGTCTTCAGTGGGCGGAGTCCCTGAATTGATGTGGCTTCGTAGTGATAGAGTTCGCCAAAAGGGGCGTATTGCTGAGTTAGTTGAGAAACTTAAGAGCGAAGCAGTGAAATGGAATGCTCGCGCTGATGTTCTTAACGCTATGGCCGAAGAATGGCGTCAGACAAAATTTAGTTGGGTAGATTTGCGAAATCGAAACGATCAAGATCGTGAGTTGCTCAACGGGACTCTCTTATGGACGCGGGATAGGCTTGAGGAAGCCCGTGGCCAGATTTCCGCCCTAGAGGTTAGGCTTAATGATATGGAAGAAGAATTGCGGCGAGCACGTTCTTCTCATCCCTATGATGTGCGGGATTATATGCGACGTCTTGCCAAGGAACGAGATGATGCTAGGGTGGAATCTGGCGCTCTTAGTAGGGCCTTATCCGCGTCTCGAACTGATGTGGCTCGTCAGGCCGAGTATGAGAGGAACTTAGAGGTGACTATGTATCGTCTTAACAAGGGGTTAGAATCGAAGAATGATGAGGTTAACCGATATCATCACTCGAACTCAATGCTTCGAGATGATTTTAGCGCGAGTCAATATGCTCATAATCTCATGCAGGTAGACTATGATAGTCTTTCGAACGAATATGATTATGCCGCAGAAGCACGAGACTCCGCGGTTAACCGCTGTGAAGGTATATGTCTTCGTTATCGAGTGTGCTTCATGTTGTATTTGTTATTACTCACTTTCTTCTAATATCTGCAGAGCTCCAAGGACAGCTTCAAGCCGCAAATGACAAATTTGTCGAAGCTCAAAGCAAAATAGTTCAATTGGAAGAGCAGGTTAGCTATCATCGGGGTCTGGCTTCGTGTCGAGAGGAAGCGATGAAGCATGCTACTGAGAAAGCGGAGCATCTTTCCATTTCCCTAACTCAAGCTGAGATGAAGAGCGTAGCTATAGTCTTCGTGGCGCGTAAGCAGTTGTCGGAGGAGATTAACAGGACTCTTGGTGATATTGAGCTGGATCTCAACAAGACCCATGGAATAAGCAAGAATTATACTCGGCGTCCTGTTCCCAGTCTCCCTTCAGGTTCCTCCGACCCCTCATCTTGTGGTAGTGTTCCTTCGTCGTTAAAGGAGAAACCAGCGGATGGTGCTCCTTCTCAATAGATCGTAACTAGTATGTTGGGGATTGATCTCGCTTGCTTAATTTTCTTAGCGTTTTTGCTACTTTTCTTGCTAGGTTCGTAATCAACCGCCCGTAATAGATCAAACTTCAATGTGTAAATCTGAACTTGTATTTTGTTGAAATCGCGTCTATTTTTATAGATCCTCTGTTAGTATAGTAAGTAATTCCGTAAACTTTGTATTTAAACAATCTGCCGTGGATTAGTTCAAATCCACGTGAATGGTTGCGTTGTCCACGGGATTGGTTTTGCTATCCGTGGATCTTGATTTGTAAGATCTGATAAATTGTAGTGTTAATGCAATTCCGTAGGTTGGTGTCCTCGGAATCGTCTTGCGATTTGTCACCCCGCTCATTAATTCCTGGGCAGAGGATTACCGAGCGGGGGGGGGTCTAGCCGGCGTTCAAGAGTAACGCGGCTTATAATTATTGCTTTGGTATCTCGTTCCTTAGGAAGTCACCCCCTGGTCGTACACTTATAGACGCTTATGGGGGAGTTCAAGAGATGGCATGTGTATGCGTTGTCCGGTTTGTTCCCGGTGTATCGTAGTGAGTATGTTCCGCGCTTTGTGCGGAACATTCACCTTGTTGAAGTACCATAATAGTAACTACACACAAGTTTACGTGGTTCAGCCCTAGGGCCTACGTCCACGGGTTAACAATAGCATTGACACTTTATTAATATATGGAATGATTTTCAATGTACATTCGTATTCGGTTGTTTCGTTGACCTCTCTGTGTAAGGGTAGGTATTGAGTATTCTGAGTAAATTGAAGTGCTTATAGGTATATATATGTGTAAATTGAAATGCTTATGGGTATATACATGTGTCTCATACAGTGTTGGTTATGGGTATTGAGCGCATCGAGATGCGTATAGGTAACGAGTAGAGTTGTGTCAATTGAAGATGAAAATTTGTATTGATTGAAAAGTTGAGGCGTGCTATTCCTCCATCAGAGATAGAAACATGCGGACTTGTAAGTCAACTTTCTTCTTCTGAAATGCATACGAAGATGATAGATTATGGATAGTATGGTTTGAGGTATTTGGCGTTCCACGGGTGCCTGAGTATTTCCCCTTTCGGATTACGCAGTAGTAGGAGCCATTTCCGTGACGTCGTGTATCACGTAGGGTCCGCCCCAAGTTGGTGCTAATTTTCCCCACTTCTTTTCTCGCTGGTATTGGGGAATAGTTCTTAACACATACTTTGGCCCTCTACAAAATTCCTAAGTTTTACTTTCTTGTTATACTCTCTCGCCACTGCGCCGGTAGTTTTCCATTTTCTGTAGTGCGGTCTCTCTTCTTTCTTCGAGGTCATCAAGCTTTTCTAACATCATGTCCATGGTGAGGTTCTTCTCCCACGCTTCTGTCTTTGTTGTGGGTAGTAGAATTTCCGTGGGAACTATTTCTTCCGCTCCGTATGTGAGTAGAAATGGAGATTCCCCAGTAGCTGATCTTTGAGTTGTCCTGTATGCCCACAGAACGTTATGTAACTGTTCACACCATCGCCCTTTGTACTCGTCTAACTGTTTTTTGAGGATGAGCGCTAGGGTTTTGTTTGTGGCTTCCGCTTGTCCGTTGCTCTGCGGGTATATAGGAGTGGACTTGTTTTTCCGAATTTTGAAGGTGTCGAACAATGAGTCGATATTTTTTCCTTGTAGTTGTTGACCATTGTCGGAAACTATCTCCGCGGGATCTTAGAAACCTGCAAATGATATTTTGAAATATGAAAGTGAAGACGTCTGAATCACGAATCCTCGCAAGTGCCTTGGCTTCTACCCACTTGCTGAAGTAATCCGTAGCCACTATTAGGAATCTTCTTTTCCCGGTTCCTGATACAAGTGGGCCCACAATGTCGATTCCCCACCTTGCGAAGGGCCACGGACTGTCCACCGAATTCAACTTTGTGGCTGGGGCGTGGATTCGCCTGCCAAATCTTTGACATTCCTCACACCTTTTTGCCATTCTAGCCGCGTCTTGGATCATTGTTGGTCAATAGTAACCCTGCGTCTTTGCCTTATATGCAAGAGATCTCATTCCGCTGTGATTTCCTGCATCTCCTCTATGGATATCTTTCAAGATGCCGTGTCCTTCGGATTGGGACAAACAGCGACGAAGTGGCCCTAGGAATGATTTTCTGTATAAGGTTCCGTCTCTTAGCTCATACATCCCTGCTCTGGATTGTATTTTCCTAGCTTGTTTGGTATCCTGGGGTAGCTTCCCTTCTTGGAGGAAGGAGTGGATTCCGAGTCTCCAATCCTCTTCCCGACTGTAATCGTCGTCCGCATCTGCTTGTTGCATTATATCTTCGTCTTGGAATTCGTCGAATATGAGCTCTCCGATATCCTCTTCCTCGGACACATTCTCCATTGCGGACCTGCGTTGGTTACTCGCGCACATCTCCTGGAGTTTGACGGATGGCTCGTACACTCTTGTCACCTTGATTGCTTTGACATCTTTGTTCTTGAGCATGGCCGAAACATAAGCCAAGGCATCTGCATGCCTGAGTTCCTTCCTGCGCAGATGTCGAAACTTGATTTTTGGTATTTGGGAAACCAACGTTTGCACCTAAGCCATGTATGCCATTAGTGTTTCGTCGTACACATTGTATTCGTAGCCTATCTGCCGTATGATTAGCTGGGAGTCGCTGGTCAACCGTACTTCTTGTATCCCCATCTCGATTATCAAGCGGAGGGCGTGGACCACTCCTTCGTATTCTACGACGTTATTTGTATGGCCTTCGAATTCCAACCTGAATGCGTGTACGACTCTATCCCCTGTGGGTGTGGTGATAACGATGCCTAATCCAGCACCTTCTCTATTTTTGGATCCGTCTACGAAGACCTCCCATTGCCGTGGGTTTACTGGTTCAAGGATATCGTTTGGCTCCTTTTGCTTTTCAATTTCTCGGGGCACTCGCGCTCTCCATCCCCGTATGCGCACTTCTTCTTCGTTGTCCGTGGTAGGTCTGCTTAGAAGTCCGCAAGTACTTGGGATTTCTGAGAGTGTTGGAGCTCATAGTGGATGCTGAATTGGTCGAGGTATGTGCTCCATTTTGCTATGCGTCCTACCTTTCCTGCCCATTTGAGGATGGCTTCTAAGGGTGCTTGACACGGGATACGTATGTCATGCGTCAAGAAGTACATTCTCAGCTTCACGGTGGACCATACGATGGCTAAAATCAGTTGTTTGATCCTCGTGTAATTTCTTTCTGCGGAGTTCAGGGTTTTGGCTTTGACATAGTATATTGGTCGTTCTTCCTTTGTATGGGTCCCGATAAATCACCGCGCCATCGCGTCATCGGTTGTCACGATGTACAACGTCAAAACTTCGTCAGGATCTGGTTTCTGAAGGATAGGGATCTCCGCTAGGTATTGCTTGATGCCTAGGAAAGCTTCTTCGCATTCCGTAGTCCATTCAAATTTTGTTCCCTTCTTCAATATGTTGAAAAAGAACTTGCACTTATCCGAGGATCTGGAGATGAATCTTCCCAAAGTGGCTATGGATCCATTGAGCTTTTGTACTTCTTTTAGGTTCTTTGGGGATGGCATGTCTACTATGGATCGGATTCTTGCGGGATCTACCTCAATGACCCTTTTTGTTACCAGGTATCCGAGGAATTTTCCAGATGTTACTCTGAAGGTGCATTTCTCTGGGTTTACCTTCATGTTGTGCCCCCTCATAGCTTCGAAGATGTCCCTCAAGTCTTGGTGATGGTTCTTCTTGAATCTGCTTCTTACGAGCATGTCATCAACGTAGACTTCTAGGGTAGTACCAATCCACTGTTTGAAAACAGCATCGACCATCCTTTGGTATGTTGCTCCTGCGTTCCGGAGTCCGAAGGGCATTCTTACGTAGCAATAGAGGCCGTGGGGTGTGTAGAATGATGTATGTTGCTGGTCTTCTTCTGCTAAAAATAGTTGATTGTACCCGGCGTACCCATCCATGAATGATAGCTCTTCGTATCCTTCTACCGCGTCGACCAGTTGATCGATCTTTTGGTAGTGGGTAACTGTCCTTGGGGCATGCTTTGTTCAAGTTGGTGAAATCGATCTGATTCCGACCCCGCCATTCTTCTTTGGTACAATCACCATGTTAGATATCCAGGTGGGATATTTGACTTCTCTTATGAAACCAGCCTCCAACAGCTTTTCGCAATTCCGTTTCCACTCCTTTGTGATACTCCGTGGCTACCTTTCGCACCTTCCTCGTCTTACCGGGTGTGCCGGGTTTAATGCGCAGACTCATGTTGTACGATCTTTGGATCTATTCCTGGCATGTCGAGATAGTTTCCATGCGAAGACGTCCGCGTATTCCTTGAGCGGTTCACCGAGAGAGGCTTCGCGTTCTTCATCCATCAGAGTTCCTATTTTGATCTTCTTCGGGCTCCCCTCTGTCCCGATGTTAACTTCCTTCACCGCTTCCAAGGATGTGAACGTGGGTTTTGGTTCCCCAAGGTGAGGAACTTTCTGTAATTGCTATTTGTCAGGCTCGGGTTGTTTGTTCGTAGGGGCGTCCTGGTTAGCAATTGATGTTGATACTTCCGTGTTTCCTACGGAGTGCCCCTTGGATAAGCTTTTCCCTGAGATTTCTTTCAGGTATTCATCGATGGCTTTGTCCTTTGATATTTCTTTGTTTTGAGCCCTACGAGTTCTCCTTTTCTCGTCTTCCTCATTGTTGAGTTGCATCTGCATTGCCTGGCATTCCTTTGCGGAAGCTTGATCACCCTTAATCTCCATCACTCCTAGGGGGGTAGGAAACCTAAGGTATTGATGGTAGGTAGTCATGACTCCCTTAAGCTTGTGGATCCACCTCCGCCCAATAATGGAATTGTAAGGTGAAGGTGTGTCTACCACACTGAAACGAGCGTCAACTTTCATGGGGCCGGCATCCACTTGAAGAACAATATCTCCGATAGGCTTCGTAGCCGTACCATTGAATCCGTGGATGGTGTGGTGTGAGGCCGAGATTTGCTCGTCATTGAGCTCCATACGTTTGAAGGTATCGTAAAATAGGACGTTTACGGAACTCCCTCCATCGATGAGGATTTTCTTTATGTTGCATCCTGCAATTGGCAAGGTAAGGATCAGAGGATCGTTGTGGTCTTCCATGTCATCTTCAATATCCTTGGCTTCAAAGGTTAGGGGTGCGTCCATCCATTCTTGATGATCTTCCACCTCTTTCCCCTCCAAATTGTAAAGCTCACAATAGTCCTCAAATTGTTTCCTCAGTCTTTTTCCTATCTGTGCAGTTAGGGTTGGTTCTTTATTCTCTGAGCAGGATATAGTATTCACTGTGCGGTTTCCTTCTGGTAATTGGACTTGTTTGCTGCGTTTGGCCCCCGTCTTCCGGTGCAGTCTTTTCAACGTATTTCTTGAGATCCCCGCGTCTATCGGCTTTTGTATCACTATCTTGAGGTTTTTGCACTTCTCTGTTGGGTGCCCGTTGAAGCAAAGGGAAATCACAAAGATTCTCCGGACTTCTCACGAGGCTGGTGGTTGTTTCCCCTTAGTCCAAGGCCAGTCTAAATTTTCGCGATCCTTGATCTCTTTTAAGATGCGTGAGTAGCTGGTATTGAGTTTCGTGTAGATTTGATCTTCGAACCTTCTGCCAGACCTCTTGTAGTCGTCTTTCGAATCTCTTTGGTAACTTTTAGATCTGCTTGCTAATTCCGCGGAATTGGTCCGTGGAGGTCGTTGAGCCTGCGCTCTTGGGTTCTCCCGCTGAATTTCTTCCAACCTTGCATGTTTTTCGATGATTATCCTCAAATCTCCTCTCGTGGCGGATGATGCCGTGGATTTCGACAAACAATGGGCTCATCCTGTCCAGTCCCCATTTGTAACAATTAATACTTACAACGGGATCTACCTGTCCTATGGCTTGACATATCTTGTGCCACCTATCCGTGTATTCTCGAATGGATTCCCTGTACTTGATTGCAAGCGAAAAGAGTTTGTCCATTCCTGTATTGACGACCTTGTTATACATGTAGGTGGCCAAGAACTTTTCGGTGAGCCGATCATACGAATCGATGGATCCTGGCTTAAGGTTATCGAACCAGGATAGCGCGGATCCCTTCAGGCTGGAAGGGAAATATCTGCATAGTATAGCTTCATCATAATCCCACCTGCTATTACCCCGTTGTAATATCGTAGATGGGCCGCGGGATCCGCGACCCGTCGTAATATTCGAAGGATGGGACCGGACATTTCGTGGAATAGTAGCCGTAGCTAACGGGTGCGCTAGGGGTGTAGTATTGGCTTCTTTCATAACCTGCTCTAGCCTTCCGCCTCCTTGCCTGGTCTTGATTTGGTTGATTTCGCTAGCATTTCGCACGAAGACTCTCCATCGCCAAATAGTGCTCGTCTTTCATGGATGATCGTGCCTTCTTCGTAGGTCAGTAGCAACGTGTCCTCATCTTCGCCGTAGTAGTCCGAAGTCTCCGGTAATAGTCCGGGTCAGACCTCCGTTGCTACGCGCACCTCTTCGGGGTATTCTTCTTTGGTTACTCGCCGCAGGGTGTTTTCGAGGATCGCTCTTCGGTGCATTCTCGCATCGCAGAGTTAGCCTCGTCTTGTTGATTCCCTAGCTCCGCGTTTTGGAGGATCTTTTCTCTCAATTGCTGATTTTCTTGGGCTAGCAAGGTCACCGCGTCTGCGTATGTCTTTTGACTACTTTTCAGCTCTTCTAGCTCCGCCCATATATGCGCACACTGGTTTGATTCTTGACTTAGCGTTCCTCCTTGAAGTTGGGCTTGTCCGTCGGGGACTGCGGTATTAACTTCTTCCACCAGCTGTAAAATGGGTTCTAACACCCCGTGGTATCCTGCTCGTAGTTGTGTATTTCGTCCATTAACCGGCGGCATCCCGTACGGAGGGTCTTGGATCACCGAGCCTACTGCTGCATGTTGGGGCTCATTAGGTCTGGCCGTAGCCATCGCTTTGGAGACAGCCACTTGAGAAGCTACCATTGTAGATGACGTAGCCTTTGCCGCCGCAGCCTTCTGTGCTTCCATTGCAATGATGCCCGCTTCTGAGAGTAATGCTTCTTCCGATCCGTTCTGCGTTTTGCCCCCGGCTATGAGTCTTTCGCTTGTATGTTTGCTCCTTGTTATTATTGGCATAGTCCTAGGCGTCTCTTTTGATGGTACCTTCGATTTTCCTACGTCCTTGCTCTTTTCCATTGCAATACTCTGCAGATATGGCACGAAGATAAAACGAGGCAAGATTCACGGGTTAGCTATTAGTTCACGGTACCCACAAGTTGGATTCCTAGCGGCAAAGAATGCATTCAAACTACTGATCATGCGGGTAATATATAAAAAAAACGTGGGTAGATGTACCGACTCAATTGAAAGAATGGGGTCCTAGGGTCGTTATGAGGCTACTGGTAAAAAATAGTTAAAACATAAGTCCGTCGGTCCAGAGGTTATAAAACGCCCAGACCTGTTGGTAGAAAATACATTGGTCATAAATATATGCAAAAAGTAGCCCCAAAACACAGATCTGCCGGTCAAAAGTCGTAAGAGGCCCAGATCTGCGAGTAGAAAATACAAAGATCATAGATATGATGCGAAAAACGAGTTTAAAGCGCAAATTTGTCTAAAAAATCACAGAGAGATAAATCTTTTGATAGGGACAAAAGTCCCTGTTTCTAGCGCCAAATTGTGAACACGCAAATCACGTAGGCATCAACGTGTCCACAACCAATCTTCGCATGTACAGAGTGCATACATTAAAGTACGAATGTATTGTGAGATGCTGGGATAGATGTTTGATTCATTGATTCTAAACCCCACGGGTTTTTCATGATCTCCTCAACATCCATAACGACATATCTAAGAGATGCATACAAATATTAGGGTAGATCAACACGAAATGTAAATAAGACAAAGATTTATGTGGTTCGGCTCTAAGGCTTACATCCACAGGTCTGAGGGTGATTCACTATGATGGTAAAAGATTACAAGATTAGTCGAAAGACTTTGGGTCATCATGGAACCCGAAGGTTAACGCTCATACTTACTCTTCTCTCTAATTGTTCCCCCTCTCTCTCCAATTGTTCGACCCCCTTCCATGTAACATGAAGGGTCATATATATAGCTCTTCTACGTGGGTCCCTTAGAAAGGGGCTGTTATAATTTTATCTTCTTGTGCTTTGTGCATAGTCTGCGGACCTCTTGGTCATCCCGCGGCTTCTATGCTTCCTAAGATCATCACGCTGACCAATCTGTCTCTCTCTCTTCCTAAGACTGGGAAAGAGCTGTTGTATCCTTATCTTCTTGTGTTCTGTGCATATTCCGCGGACCTCCATGTCATCCCGCGGCTTCTATTATTCCTACACTCATCACGCTGGCCTGCCTTTGTTCTTGTCGTCGGTCCAACCGACACATGTCCTTCGCGCCAGGCGGTGTCAGTCCTTCCCTGTCGTGTCTGTCAGTGGGGCTTCACCTAGCCGTTGATCACATCTTGCCTCGTGAGGGGGTAAAGTGTAATAGGGAAGTTCTTTGGTGCTACGCGGGTATACCTTCCTTTGATGCTCCTTCATCTTCGATCGCTTATCTTGACAGATGGCGCACTATCTAGACCAACGGATGATCCTGTGCGTTACCCACCTTTGTGACGTGGCTTCCACGTGGGGATGCTAGTACACGTGGTGAGGGAGGTAAATAAGTGTATCTACAAATTCATAGTAAGTGCAAGTAAATAAAAGACTCATAAGAACACAAGATATACGTGGTTCGGCATGATCATCTACTCCCACGGGGGTGAAAGGATGATATTAATACTTCACACAAGTATACAAGGTAGAATGCTCTCAACAATACTCTCTCTCTCCTCTCACTCCCTTACAGATTACTTGCCCATTCTCTCTCGACAAGGGTCTGTATTTATAGGCTAACACGCTCATACAACGAAGTTTCAGTGTGAGTCATTGTCTATCCTATTCGATGCTTCTGTCGGGTGATTGATACTGTCTTCCCCGATATCTGTTGCCCGATCTCATATTATCCTGATAAGTGTACTTCCCAATACGTCTCTTCCCGATATTGATGGCCTAGTACTCCTTGACCCGACATCGCCTTTTCTTCCGACCCGAATTAGTTACTTTTGGTTTCTAGACGCCACTTTGAATGGATTCCTCTGCTCTTCACACATGCCATGTCAGTGTATTTAATACCTCGATTCCCCGATCGTCCTTTCTCCATACACGTGGTTGCCTCATATGTGCGTGGTAGATATATCTTTCCTCGTGCCAATGTTATTGAGGATGATTCGGGTAATTTGCTTCATACCATCTTTGATGGATCGCGGCTCAGGATTTCCCCACCTATGTTCTTTACTTATTTGTTACTACAGTACTCATATCGAACCCCATCTGAATGTAATTTCTTTTCCCCAAAGTTTTTTTCCAACACGACTCGTACGCTATTGTTAAATGACTTTTGCATTTTCTTTTCTCCAAAATGACTAGTACACTTACTGTTTACAGTTCGTACATTAAAGTATAAAAAATAAAAAAGAGACATCCAAGGTGGACACTTGTGAACCACAAGAGTTCTTTTCTCTATGGAATAACCAAGTCAGTGGACCGAACTACGAATCATTTATTTTTAATGCAAAAAAGAATGGTTTTGGTGCACTTGGGTAAGATAGGTCCCACAAAATAATGTAGCAATGTAGTTGAGTGATGCTAGTAATCATCATTTGTTAGGAAAGGGAAAAGTTATTATCGACTGAACTTCATCAGTAAATGAAGTAACAATTACGAAAAAGACCTATAGCTAAATTTTATCAACTATAGCTTCCCATTTACAAATTAAGGTGCTCAATGAAATACCCTTAAAGAGCTTACTGCCAAGAGACCAACAAAACATTGAAAATTTTGAAAAAGCGGGGGTCTAACAACAACACCCAATATTTCGTTCGGAAATCTGAATAGAAAAATTCCAATATACTTTCAAGAGAATCAACTAGACAATCACACTCAATTTAGAGAAAAGTATATCAAACAGTTAGTATCTCTATCCTTCAATTCAATCTGCAATCAACTGATAGGTGTCTAAAACACCTTGATATTTATCTATTGTTTATGCTTTCTTTGCTATGTTTTCTTGTAAATTATGTATCTTTTGTTAGATATTGAGTTTTAGGTACTTTGGAGCAAAAGAAGAAGAAACGTCGCTTAAAAGGGCTAAAGTGTCATTTCACGTGCAAATGTTGTTGGAGGCGATTTATTTCTCATTATTTTCTTTTATTTCTTCATCTCTGAAAGGAATGTCGGCTTTAGTGATGCAAGTTTTGTCTGAAAAGCATGGGAACCTTAGTGATGAAATTGAAGAAAAGAAGTGAATATGAGAAGTAAGAGATGGATGCTCGAGAAAATACTAAAGGCACCCCCAGAAATGTCCCCGAAGAGTCGATAGCAGCGCCCAGAAGAGTTGATAAAGTCACCCAGGAGTTTTTCACTATATACATCCCAAAAGTTATCTTTGTACCCCACAAAGTGCTAATCGCACCCCCAGGAATTGCTAAATGTACCCATGATTGATATCGACACCGCAGCTGTTGGATAAGGGGGGGTCATCTTCTCCATTTGAATTTTAAATTTTGGCGGGAAATCAGGTTTTAATGGCTGAAAAATTAGGGTTCATGATTTGAATGGGTTGTGATGAGATTAAAGTTCTGAAACTAAATGGGTTTGTTCCTAAGGTACAAACATGGATGGTAATGATCTTTATTTTGACCATAATTGGCTAGATAATCGGCAAAATATGAATCATAGCTCACTGATTTTGGCGGGAAAATGTGTTCTTCATGGACATATTTGATGTTCGGATTTTGGAGTGGTTATATGGAGATTCAATCGCTCAAACTTCTTGGATGGGCCTATTTGGTCGAAACAGGCTTGGTAAGGTGATTGGATTCGATAGAGTTGGGCTAAATAATCTCGGAGAAGAAAGCATGGGAGGATATGTGTTACCGAGTTTCTGGATTGGTTTGGCCGTGATTTCATCGGGTTTTCTCATGGACCTGGGTTTAGTTAAGCTTGTTAGGATCAAACAGGGTTTGTAGTAGTTTTGGATTCGAAGAAAAGGGAAGTTTCCATGTACTTTATGCAAAACATGGGTAGAGTTATATTCTCGGATATTTGGTGGAATGTTATAAGAATTTTGGGAGAGAATGGCTTTGTTTCCTAATAAAGAGGGAAGTGTGACGTGTTGGGACTAAAAACAAGTAATCAAATCTTCGTATATCGAGTAGTTAACTTAAACATGGAGGTGGAGAAAAATCCGTAGCTTGCCGTGAAGGAAAAGAAGAAATTTTCTCGAAGCAATTTAGAGTTATGTGGTGTATATATAGCCTTGGATTAAATCGGGAATGAGACGGATTCTTTGGAGAAGAAATATAGAGCTAGGAATCGAAAAATCATAATTCTCGAAAAGTTGTTGTTGCTGCCATTAATCAAGAACACGAAGACCATTGAACTGCAACAAATGGTCGCAGAACAATATCGTTAATCAACAGCAGAAAATACAATATCGTTAATCAACAATAGAAGGCTTATATCGTTTCCTGCTTGGTAGCGAAAGAATTTTAGCAACTAAAGAAGATGCTCAATCCAGTAGCTAAAGACCTTTAATAACTGAAGAATCATTGTAAGCTTATTTATATCTTTTTGAATACAATGATTAATGAAATTTTCTTTAATTTTGATTCTATGAGTAGATAAATCTATTCTCTAGGGTTTTGGAGGAAACTATTTTTGATGGGTAATATTTAGTAATTAATTTATTTGGCATATTTACTCCAAAATTGTGTTTTAATTTGTCTAAAAATTCTCTCTTCTTTACATGCTTCGTAAAACCTATTTTGGGCAGTTTCTACCATTCTTTTATAAGAGAAGGAGGATTAGGCCTTAGAATAGTGACGAATGTCATAAAAAAAGAGCTTGTAGTGTTATATCTTCCAAAACATGAGATTGAGTTCGAAAATTGTTTTGAGTAAAAATAGGAGTATTTTGTCAAAGAAACTATTATTGAGTTTACAAATATTGGAAGTAGTGGAATCCAAAACCCTAAAATCTTCTCTCCTTGGTAACAAAAATAAATAAATCAATTTTAATTAATTTGTCTTAGTACTTTCTTTTAATAATCAAAAACCAAATCTTCATAAAAGTCCAAGAATCAAATCCGTACTTACCACAATCAAAACTACATCACTTTTTGGCGTCGCCGACGCGGACTTGCCTTTAGGTTAGGTTTTAGGTTTCTTTTATTTATTTATTTGTAAATATTTTGGTATTTTAGAATTTATTTTATTTTCTTTGATTTTATGTTGGGTATCTTTTTAGCTTTTGTGTGCAGGTTTAATTTGACATTTATTGAAGAATAGAACTGGACACCAAAAAGGTAAGTAAAGATATTCCAATTTTGTTTTTATTTTATTTTTTTGTAAATATTGATATGGGTTATTTAACGTTTGGTACCCATCAAATGTCCAACACCTAGCTTTGGTACCCAGTATTTGAAATATTAAGCGTTGGTACCTAGACTCGTTAAAGACCGTCAAGTCAAACAGTTGACTAAGCTTATTAACATTTCCGTAACTGAATTTGTGTTATAACCTTACTAACCTTACAAACCATAACAATGACCAAGATTGTCCCAACCTCAGTTAGAGGCATGATACGTGGCAAGTCAACATTTATTTCAATGGTCGTGATCATATTTACCACCTTGGTCGTCCCGGCTAAGAACTGTTTTTCTGTGAGTTAGTTAATCAAATCGAGTTCATCATCGGTAATACCAATCGAATAGCAAAACCAAAAATATCAAAAACCCATATCGAGTTATCCATTAGCTTATCATAAAAATCAACCGGTGATGTGAAAAAAAAACAATCGGAGGATCATAGGATTTTCGCTAATGGGAAATTAGGGTGTTCTCGGATCTAAGGGATGAGCTAAAAAGACTTTGTGTTGTTCGTGGTTGTGACATTTCGATGATGAGAGTAAGGAAGATGTATGATTTTTTTAAAGTAAAAGCAATGATTATTTGGGCTGAATGATTCGAGTTTGTGTTGAATTTGGGTAGTGCTCTTGAACAAGAATATAAGGAAGAAGAAGAACATTTGCATGCATGAATTCATGGCGTATGCTGATAGTTTAGGACTTGGTTGAGAATCCTGTGAGGATAATATGAATGATGGGTTGTATATGGATTCATGAATGCATAGAAGAAGCTAACAAGAAATCAATTACAACTTCACCACCAGTTAATAAACACACATGGTGTTTGTTTAAATGCCTGAGCGACCAGCTATACTGCCAGGTCTCGTTGTTGCTGCTACCATACCATGTTTCGTATGATTTTTTAATGATAGGTTAGAATATATTAAATACAACAGAGATTGATGATGGATTTTTCCAATGATTCCTGTTGGCTGCTAAGTTGATAGAGTTGTTCTTGATGGCAGTGATGATATATCACTAATGGTGTTCATTTGAAAAAATATTTGAGTTTGATTTCTTTAGTGATTGATGAGAAATGGAGAATGAAGTATTGGGTTTGAGTTAGTTTCTGCTGCAGAATAATTGATGGTGGAGCTCGAGTGGGTTGGATTGAATTTGTGGTGGTTGGTCGACATGGAAGAAGACGAATGAAATGATAGTAAGATGTAACCGTATGAGAGCATATACACAAACTATCAAATGAGACGTTAGATTGGTCGATTTCTGACGGCAAGATTAAATTCTTAGGTTCACAGACTAACAGACCATAAACACTGTTAAGTAATTATTGTTATTTATTAATTTTAATTATTTAGTTAACGGAAAGATAAGTCAACGGTTTGACCTGACAGTCTCTCACGGATCTAGGTACCAACGCTTAATATTTCAAATATTGGGTACCAAAGCTAGGTGTTGGACATTTGCTGGGTACCAAACGTTAAATAGCCATATTGATATTTGGTAGATTTTTATTTTATTTTTACATAGTTAATTTAGAATTCTTTTTATTTTTTGTAAATATTTAATTTTATTTATTAAAAAAAAAACACACGCGTTGCACACACCAGTTGCATCGTCAAACAACCGAGTTTAGGAAAACCCGTGGAAAAGTACGTTAAACCCGTGCCTTGGGCCTTATGGGATTTACCATCCGAAATTCCACAAGCCTCAGCCTCGTACCTATAGGTATATTCTGCTGAGGTAGCCTGAGACTCCCTATTTTAGTCGACCCTGCATTTGCATGTGCACTAAGAACATGTCGAACTGGTATTTTGAGGACCAATATAATGAATATCGACCCGAATTTCAAAATAGACAATATTCGTGCTTTGACCATAGTGTGGATAGTACTTGGGACCACTACCGACCTTTCGAGGATTATGGTTCTTACCACGGTGATCCCAATTACTATTCGTACGTCCACCAGTCATATGAACGAGTAAGTGAGCAATATTATAATGACCAGAATGTAAGTTCTCCGTCTTTGGAGGATTTAATGAAACCGTTGCAAAAAAATAATTCTTATGATCCTTGTCTTTCTTTAGAAAATTCACTCAAGCAATTGAATGAAGATTCAAATAGGAGAGACATACTAATGGAACAATTTTATGAAGAGTCACTCAGGCACGACTTAGATACAAAGGAAAGAATTGCAGCTTTAACTATTGCTATAAATGAACTTAATTGCCAATTAGATAAGGTTCAACCATCTTCATATTGTGATGATGATGAGGATAATACTGATGAAGATTTTGATAAATGTAGTCATGATGATGAGGAAATTGTTACACCAATTGAGCCTTACGATGATCATGTTGTTTCTAGTTCAAATCCTAATAATATTGATGATTATTCACCTATTCAAAAGGAAATGGATTTGACTAGAGATACCATAGTTTTAGATGGTATAGTATATCATTGTGATTATGAAGCCGATGATGGTTTAGAGGAAAGGGTTTATCCTGGGAGTAGTGTTTTTGAGTCTAGCGATTCAGAAACAATAGTCTCTTTTGAGGATTATAGAAATGTAGAACCACCTAATTTCAAACTAGAAGAAATAAAAGACCATTTTCCTAAATCTGATAATTTAGAAATTGAGGAAATTATGACTAGTCCATCCAAGGACATTGAGAACTCCAAGTTTTGGGGTGAATATCATTCTCCCCGTGGTATACCTTTGACTCTTACAAAGGTCCCTAATTTGGGACTTAATGTATGTGCCTCTACCATCTTAAGAGACTATCTCCATGCACATTTTCCTGAACCTAAATATGTCCAGAAAGAAACTCGGTTGATAGAAATCCATCCTCTGGTTGATGTGGTTAATCCGATCCATGATACCATATTTAATTTTGTTGTCCCACCAAAATTTTATTTACCAAATGTGGGAATATCTCATTTTCAAATGTGTCATTATATAGTTTTTAGAACTAATCCTAATTATTTTAGGAAATTAGAATTTTCGACACATTTCCTTAAGAATGACCACCACTTTCATTGTGGTCAACTTTTTGAGTCAAATATGATTGACTTTGAGTATCCACAATTATTTAGGTTATTATTATGTGCTTCTAAGTTTTTATTTAAGTTTTTCCAGTCTCTACAACCTGATCCTCCGGATCCTACCAATGAAGAACCCTGTCCCCAGGGGCGGAGCCAGCCTAGTGCTGCGGTGTGCACTTGCACCCCCTGCCCAGCTGGCTCCAAATCCTAATTTGAGCCCAAAGTAATTTTTTTAATTATCTATTAGTCTAATTTTGCTTTTTACACCCCCTAAATTTTTTTTTATCTCCCCCAAAGCAAATTTCTGCACCCCCTTCTTTGAAATCTTGGCTCCGCCCCTGCCTGGCCCATGAAAATATTTTATCCAGACCCTTTCATAGAACCTGAGCCCGAACCACAGCTAGATGTAGTTGTCTTAAAAAGGAAACTAGATAAGGGTATGCTTTATTTGTTCATTTTCTTGGCATTCTTTCTATTTGTGGTAGCTTTATTCGATTTTGATGACCCACATAGGTTCCTACTATTGCTATATGATTATATGTGGTGACTAATTCTACCGACGTCAAGATGAAGATACTAAACTTAGCTCTTATTGGGAGGAAACCCATACATGGTGATATTAAGGTCCCTCTGGAGGACCCTGCTGTTGTACATTTGTTTTTTTTTTGTTTCTTTCCTGCTCCCAAGGAAGGATTGCTACGCTTCATCCATATACTATCTTTCTGACTTACCTATTTATTCCTCTTGTTACTTATATTCTTGGTATTGCACTTTAATTTGAAACATTGAGGACAATGTTAGGTTTAAGTTTGGGGGTGAGGGAAAAACTTTTAGTTAGTTAAAAAAAAAAAACATAAGAGCCTAGAAATTTGTGCCAATTTAAGATGACACTAACCAGTATAAGTGGATGGAAACATCTTGGTTGTAGGAGTTAAGGAACCCAATAACATAGTCTATTCATAAAAAGACAGAGTTCAGGTGTTACAATGGAATCATCACACTACATTCTGTTTTTATTTATTTGAAAAATTGTATGTTTCTTCAAGTGATTTGGTGGAGCCTAACACATCGAATTGTTACCAATGCCGAATGGAATAGAGTGATTGCGTTACTAAATAATAAATAGACCAGGCCAACCTGACCAAATGGAATAATACAACAACAACAAAAAAAATGAAAAAATGAAAAGTGAAAAGTGAAAAGTTTATTATTGTGCAATAAAATTATCGACCACTGGTTCCCTTGTATATGCCAATGAGTTGATCTATATTTAAAATTATTGACCGCTGGTTCCCTTGTATATGCCAAGCTGTGTTGATATTAGTCCAGACCAGTATCTCAATCCATTAGGATTCATAGGTTCATCTTGCCGGAGACCTTCAGACAGATATGGGAAACATCGTTGACCTTAGACAACATTGTTTTGAACTATTTATCTCTATAATCCATCTTCTTAATCTATCCATTTGTGTGATTCCGATTACTGATGTCCACACTACAAGAAAATTAGGATTTAGCGACTACCTTGATTCAGTTTGTACAGGGCCATTTTCTGCGGATGGAGCTCTGCAGCAACCAACATGGCAACAGATATCCTCGGTGACTACATGCTTCTTTGCTAAAGGCTTGGACCAACCATGCTGCTGGAAGAGATATCTGTCAACTAAATGAAACGACGAAAGTTTTAGTCGACACAAGTTTCCAATAACTATTAACTATCGTTGTTAGAAGTATAAATATTTGTTGCTGAAACATTTCACCCGCAAAATATGTTGTTGATGAAGACTAATACATCGTTGGTAGAGGTAGGATGTTATAAAACGTTGTAAGCTGCTAAAGATCATAACTTACTGATTTTTCAGTTGGTGGAGGTGTTTGATGTCTTTGGTTAAGCAATTTTATCACCGAATATTTTGACGGTAAAGATTTTTATTAACTAGATCTTTGTTGGTAAAGGGGTTCTAGCAGAAGAATAGTTGGATGGCTGGTGGAGGTGTTTGGTGTCATTGGTCAACAAATTTTATCACTGAATGTTTTGACGATCAAGAGTTTTATCAACTAGATCTTTGTTGGCAAAGGGATTCTAGCAGCAGAATAGTCGGCTGGCTAAGGAGCGACGTGGGGATGCTGGTGAAGGGTTGAAGCCTCTATATTTCTCGATGGAAGAGAGTTTCCTTCCATTGAATTTTAGTTGCTCAAGAATTTAAACTTCCGTTATGTTTGTTGGATGAGAATCTCAGCCGCTGTTTTTGCAGTTGGCTCAAGGGTTATGCCACCAACTTTTTGTTGGTCAAGGTTTCTAGACACCAGTATTCTAGTTGGAGTCATTGGACCAAGTTCTAGCTCTGAGTTGGTGAAAAGTTATACACACATGGTTATTTTATCTACTTAGGGGTTTGAGCCATTACAAATCAGTCTGTCAAGATATTATTATTGTTGGTTAAAGACTTGTCCCTCTACAGATTTGAGTTACTAGAGAGTGGTTTCTCGAGACTATCATGAAAAACTAAATGTAAAATTTAATAAAATTCAACTCATTAACATTCAAAACATCCCAAACAAAACATCAAACTACAATATATACAGAGGAAAAATGGACCTAAGCGGTGATTGAGGAACAACTGAAGTCTGGATCTTTACTTGGCTATGCTCTCACTATAGAAATGATTGGATCTAGTGTACCTGAAGGAAAACCTTCCCATGGAGTGGGGATCATCAGCTCCAATATCATCTGCAACATCAGTATGATGGGTCACTCAGGCATTGGTTTAAATAATGCACATTCACCCCCATGAAGTGCACCGTGTGCTTAAGTTACCTCTTCCTGCACAACTACCTCCTCAACACCATTACTCGGGTCCTCCGCAATAAGTGTTGTAGTACCTAGCATGCGAGATCAGGGACATGAGAGGTTTTTCAAAAGAAAAACAATATTCAAGTCCCATTATAGTAACAAAAGAGGAGAAAGAATAATAAAAGAACGAGACCAGCCAAGTTCTTGAGCTGCTGCTGTAATGCTTTCACAAGTTCTTCAACTGGCCACTTACATGAGCAAGAAATTGATCTGCAACTGCCAATTAACAGTTTCATCTTAAACCATGGCTTCATCCTCTTCTAGGAAGGCTTTTGTTGATCTTCTTTAGACCTGAAGGATTCCAAATACTTGATTTTTAGATAAACAAATTAAACATGATCAAACAGTTGTTTTGCATCTGACAGACTACCATATCTTTAGAATCCGCATGAACCATGCATCCAATTCCTAGTCTTTTATTTCACTAAATCTTAGTAGACCAGAATGATTGTCTTAGTATATCCAGCAACAAAACCAGACAACAAATTTTTGGCATGATAACACAAGCAATATATGCTTCATCCACAAGGTCCCCAAAATATGATATATACTAAACTGAGAAATCTTTAAGCAATAGCAATGTGGTACTATTTTCCTTGATATTTACATGCAGCAGTTATGAGTACTCCTAACAAAATTCAAAAAAGATAGAATCAATAAGCAATTAGAAATGTGAGACAATTACTCTTAAAAAAATTGATAGATTTTGAAGATCAATCATCAACTATTTCAAGAACTTCTTTGCTCCAGCTACTTTGTTCTAATTACTATATAAATTTTCAACTATCAACTAACTAGGAAGGGAGAACTACAGTTTTGCACTCTTGTAACTATCTGTACATGCAGGCAAAACTAAATTAACTATCTATAGATCGTCTCTCAAAGCCAATTATATAAGATTAAAGTAAATTGTTTCATTGATAGAAAATTAACTGCCAGGAGTCTAGAGAAACTAAAAAGCTCATGTTTTCCAACCACAATATTCAAACCATTCAATTAAGAGCTGTAAGAGGATGAATTACTTGAATCACAATCAAACCAGCCTTTGCTTAAGTTACATTACTACACTCACTTAGAAAACAACTATCGGGACTCGATCAAGAAAAAAAACACTGTAAAATTAAATGTTACATCATAAAAATAAGTAAGAACAATAACCTGAGCTCGGAGGAAACCAGAGAGAGCAAAAGTGCAGAATTGGCTAGGGTAAATGCCACATTCTTTTGCGGTAATTATCCTATTTGTAGAAGAACTACAATTCAAAATGGAAAATATCAAACCCACTACTTAAGATAAAATTTAAAAACTACAGAAACAAAACAACAAAAATGTAATTTTACCATATTTTGTCCCTCTTTGTCCCTCTTGAAAATGGGGAACAATATGTAGCCATACGAAATCCCACATGAGTCCACCAATCCAGTTGCAAATAGCTACCTTCACAAACTCTAATCACAAATCCTTATACCTACAAACATTTCCAACATATCTAGTAAGTACTAAGTAAGATTAACACAAATATCAGAACATAACATATCCCATTCAGCTATCTCACTATACTGAGTAGTTTAAACACCTTCTACGGCGTGCAAGCTATTTTGTTTCGTCGAGCAATGCCTGCATCGGTTGGATCCAAATAAAGCTTGTAAATCAAAGAATATTTGTTGAAATGAGGAGAGAATATGATTCTCTTGAGCACAGGTAGCTGCATGCACTTTCTTGTAAAGAGATTCAAGACCATCAGCGTCGGTGTTTCTCTTGGCATACTTGGAGAAATGAGTTTGGAAATTTTCAGGCTCATCCTCCATTAGGGACTGGACATTGTCAACAGAAGTTCAGGAAAAAAAAATACCAAAGAGCATTTCAATACAACTCCAAACTATGAGTATTCATTAATGAAAATACAAATGCAAGTATCTTATATTTTGAGACGCACCCTCATGTATGTACAAACATGCCCACCAAAGATGTACTTTCTATGGATCTCAGGGTCCAATGCGGCATCTTTCTTTCCTTCACCCTTTTTGAAACCAGCAAACCTTTTGTCACTGAGGAATGTCAACACCACCATCCAAAGCTCCCTAAAATTGTGTAGAGTAATGATTAGATGTTATGAGACACAGTACATCCAACATTTGACCATTGATTTCAGTAACTAAGAAAAGATAAGCATCCGCATGGAACAAAGTGTATACACCAAATATGAAATGATTTACCCAGACACACAAGGAAAATGATATGATAAATATGGAAAAAAGGGACATCTCTAGTAAAAACCATTACATTACAGCTGCAGAAAATGATGTTACCTTAAAGAGTACCAAAGATACGGTTTCCGGTAGTTGTTCGCAGAAGACCGACATCAAGAAGAGCACAGAAGGGCCTTCAGCTTTCACCTGGTTCAACAGAGTAGCCTACAAGGGATAACTGTTAGTGTTACATGTCCCTTTTGCCAACAATTCATCTACACGATAACAAAACAAGGAAACAACCAAAAGAACAATGTATACACCTCAACATTTCCCTCATACTCTACATCCATCTCCATCTTTTTCAACACACGATGAGCCAATAGAAGGCCAGTACAGTAAGCTGTTGTTTATGAAAACAGATATTAGAATCTTTCCAATAACTAAAAATAGAACAGCATACCATGAATGAGGTCATAAATTTTTTACCTGCAGCATAGTTGGTGAGACCAACTTCAAGACCATATTTGGGAAACTCATGGGAATAAGCTGCACATATTACCAAATCACCTGTAATGGTAGCAGAAACGATCTAGGCAATAATGTCTTTGTTGGTGAAACGAATAACAAAACGGTACTTAGGGGTGTTGTACTTGTTCTTGTCATGATTAATAAGACGGATTCTGGCTCCGTAATCGGTCTTTCCCTCTGCATTAATTACAACAAAACAATACACAGTTTACATCCAACCAAATATGTAAGAAATTACATAAAAAATCAATTGAACATATTCCTCTCCTTCGCTTGAATTTGACTTGAAACCTCTTGAAGTAAGCCCTCAACCCATACATTATAATCAACAACTTCTTGTTCTGGAACAAAGTGTATCCACATGGAACAAAGATACGGTTTCCAGTAGTTGTTCGCAGAAGACCGACATCAAGAAGAGCACAGAATGGCCTTCAGCTTTCACCGGGTTCAACAGAGTAGCCTACAAGGGATAACTGTTAGTGTTACATGTCCCTTTTGCCAACAATTCATCTACACGATAACAAAAAAAGGAAACAACCAAAAGAACAATGTATATACCTCAACATTGCCCTCATACTCTGCATCCATCTCCAGCTTTTTTAACACACGACGAGCCAATAGAAGGCCAGTACAGTAAGCTGTTGTTTATGAAAACAGATATTAGAATCTTTCCAATAACTAAAAATAGAACATCATACCATGAATGAGGTCAACATTTTTTTACCTGCAGCATAGTTGGTGAGACCAACTTCAATACCATATTGGGGAAACTCATGGGCATAAGCTGCACATATTACCAAATCACCTGTAATGGTAGCAGAAATGATCTAGGCAATAATGTCTTTGTTGGTGAAACGAACAACAAAACGGTACTTAGGGGTGTTGTACTTGTTCTTGTCCTGGTTAATAAGATGGATTCTGGCTCCGTAATCGGTCTTTCCCTCTGCATTAATTATAACAAAACAATACACAGTTTACATCCAACCAAATATGTAAGAAATTACATCAAAAATCAATTGAACATATTCCTCTCCTTCACTTGAATTTGACTTGAAACCTCTTGAAGTAATCCCTCAACCCACACATTATAATCAACAAATTATTGTTCTGCTGCATTGTTAATGTTCTCAATTGTTGTACATAACAATAAAAACACAAATATAAGGTTCAGAAAATACCCAAACTTTTCTACATAAATAAACCATAATTTCACAACAACAGAAATTGAAGAAACAAACTGATTTTTAAAAGGATTAAGAACTCTAGATAAAAACCCCCAATATATACTAATCAAAGTACAACATGCATATGAACAAAAGGCAGTTTAAATCCAAGTTTTTTATTTACTAGTAAATGAATATCTGCAAAAGAGGGAGAGAGTATGAGAAAAAATGATCTTCGATTTTGTGTATAGGAGAATCGTTTTGCTGCTCCTGCACAGTAAATCAAAGGGTATGAGTTTAAATTTAAATTAAAAACGAATCAACCAGAAATAATCAAACAAATAAAATCATCCAGAATGGAATTTAGGAGAAAGATAGGGTACCTCAAAATGGGTAATTGTTGCTCTTGCGTTGTTCTTTTGCAAACTCTTTATCTATAAGTTGTAACCCTAAATCGAACACCAAGGTAACCATCTTCAATAACGAATACTCAATCAGAAACACTGCAATCAAAACACTTGATCTGTAATTCTAAGGTCCATCAGTGCCTCTCTTGAGAACAAGTAATCTTGATCCCGAGCTTTAGCCCAAAAATTTGCAAGAACTTGAGCATCACCTGCAAAATTAAACAAATTAATCAAAGCAAGCCCCAATTCATCATACTGGTGCATCAGCGAGACTGTAATTAAAGTACTTGATGTGTAATTCTAAAATCGCAAGGAAAAAAATCTATAAAGAGACGGGATCGAAGGATTTACCTTCCTTTTTTTTTTCTAGGATCTGTGTCGTCATGATTTGTTGTAGATTAAGAAAATGATCTGAGATCTTCTTATCTGTTAATGAAGAAGGATAAAAGTGCAAGGGAAGAGTTCCGCCGCTGAGAGAGGAGAGGAGAGAAGATAAGGGAAGGGAAGGGAAGAAGAGAAGATGAGAGCGAAATGAAGGATAAGGTTTAAGTTTAGTTTCTAGTATGTGTAAGATTGTTTGGGACAGGTCACCAATATGTATGACAAGCTTTTTTTTATGTTGTTTTTATCGTTGGATCAATGTGAAATGGATGGGTGGGTAGATGAATGGATATGATGGTTGTTTTAGTGAGTGAGGACTAACTAGGGTATGCAAACACCAAATGGATAGGATGGTTGTTTTCGTGAGAACGATGAAAAATAATTAAAATCCTTTGGAGGGAATCCTTCCCGCCCGTTCACAATGGAAAATTGGGATTGAATTATTTACGCCCAATTTCAGACTACCAAAAGCTACCGGTTGGATATTTTTACTCAAACCAAAAGAGATGATTTTATTTATTTCTAAATAAATCTGTACTTTATAAAATAAAATAAAAAACGCAAAAAGGAAGGAAAGAAAGAAAACATGGAAGTTTCCCTACTTACTATAGACCACCTGCGGCCAGGTTTCAAGCTCGAAGCGAGGTTTAGTATCAAAGTTGATGAAAAGGGGTGTGTTTAAGTTTTCTGGGAATAATCCCATGGAACCTAACCGGTAAATGGGGTAACCGGTTGGGAAGCAAGTCGTTCGCAAGGTAATTCAGGAGGTGTAACCGGTTTCAAGTTATTTCGGTTATACTGAACTAATCTTAACTTTTGTTGAGAGTTGTGGTATAACTGGTCATAGCCTATATGTTATGAATGGTGGGATTCATCATTTTTGCGAACTCTCAGACTTAAAGTAGTTTGCTTATCATGTCCAGGTTTCAATCTCGGAGCCAGTTTCTTTCTCGAAGTTCACGAATTTGTGTATGTTTAAGGTTTCTAGGAAAATTCCCATGGAATCTAAAAAATGAATGATGAAACCAGGTTAACCGGATATCAACCTTCTCCGAAAAATGAATCATAAAATATGTATAAGAAAGAGAATCAATGAACCCCGAGAATGAGTAATCATGGAACTAGGAATACTTCGGAGTTTTGTTATAGATATTCTGATTAATCAGAGACGGAACGAGGCATATTTTGGTTCACATTAGTAGCTATTGACCTCCAGATACATTCTGGTCGACCGGATATCGAACAAAAGCCGGTTCGGTGGTTTATTCATAGATTTAGAAGTTTATGTGTAGATATTTCAACTAATCGGAGATAGGACAAGGCATTCATTACACTGCTAGATATTGATCTTTAGTACTACACATTTTGATCAACCAGATATGCATCAACCTTATAAGGTGATGCATTTATATCATCTAGATGCTCTAGCGATAAACTTTCCAAGACAAATTTTAATTGTTTTCAAAAGAAAAAACTTTTCAAACTCTAATATCTTTGCATACTTAATTAATAAACCATGAAACTAGGTAGTTATCATATCCTGGTGGCTAAAAGCTACTAACCACACCAACAAACTAATGTTTTGGTACAAGTGTATACCAAAAGATTGTCTTGGTGGCTACACATGGTGTCTTGAAGTATTTACCATCTAGTGTACTTTGTAGTTGTCAGACCTTGTGGCTGAAAGCTACTAACAACGCCAATAATCTGATGGTTGGTTGAGGTGTCTACCAACAGGTTTTTTCGTGGGTAAGATGAGTGGCAAAAGATATGTACCTTTTAGGGTACGTTTTGGTTGCCTAAACATGACGGCTGGAGGCTAATTACAACAAATACGACATTCCGGTTGTTAGGTTGTTCATACTATAGCCTTCCACCCACTATCGTTGCTGGAAAACTAGTGGTTAAACATTTTCGCCCACCATACTTGTTTTTAGTTACAAACAGTTGTTGCTGAAGAATTCCACCAACTGTAGTTGGTATGAAAATAGTCGCTAAAGCCAAGTTTTCTTGTAGTGCCATAGTGCGACTTTCTGAATAGAACTCTATCACTTATATATATATATCTCACATCCGGGTACTTTCTCTTGTGATCAATGAAAGTAGGCCAACCAAGGAGATTTTTAGTGTCATTCCTGAGTTATTCATAGATAGCTAGAGTTTGGAATAAAAGGTTTTGTAGGTACACCTCTGGTAAACCGTCCCGAGACTATAACTCGTCCACTAGGGACACCTAGGAGTTTAAAGGCTTTTTATACGTGCTAAGTGTGACCGTATCCTCGACGAGATGGAGTTGTATGTTTTAAAATTATTTTAGTTTGATTTGCTCAAGGACTAGCAAAGTCTAAGTGTGGGGGAATTTGATAGGTGTCTAAAACACCTTGATATTTATCTATTGTTTATGCTTTCTTTGATATGTTTTCTTGTAAATTATGTATCTTTTGTTTGATTTTGAGTTTTAGGTACTTTGGAGCAAAAGAAGAAGAAACGTCGCTTAAAAGTGCTAAAGTGTCATTTCACGTGCAAATGCTGTTGGAGGCGATTTATTTCTCATTATTTGCTTTTATTTCTTCATCTCTGAAAGGCATGTCGGCTTTAGTGATGCAATTTTTGTCTGAAAAGCATGGTGATGCGCGCCGTAAGTGCAACAAATTAATACAGATAATTCCCACTAATTAACTGGTAATATAGCGGTAGTAAGAGATCGTTCCCACAGAGAGCTGTGTAATTGTTATGTTATTTATTTCATCAAAATAATAAAAGATAAGGGGGATTGTTTGATGAAAGTAAAATAAAAAGATAATATGAAAGCAAAGATGATTAAGGAATCATTCGCCGCCACTGAACAGAAACTTAATACAAATACTTATTTATTTCTTGCAAAATTTCTATTATCACCAACCGTATAATAGCAATAAGCTCTGCTATCCCCGGAATTCCATTTGTCACTGGATACGGAAGCGCTCGACTACCAGATTCTATCCATCTGAGCCACCATGAATAAGCTCTCAAGGTGTCACCCATCGAATGCATTACGTTTTGTGAATTAGGTTGATCCTAGCATCAGACGCATAAGCTCGGTATGCTTACTAGTGTCATCTCTATACACAATTGCTTAACAAAATCCCTCTGTCAGCTCTTGCGATGTACTACTTGTGCATGGAATTGAGTGACTATTACACATATCACCAATCCCAATACTAGTAGAAGAATTACTATCAAGTTAATTCAAATGGCCAATTGAATAACCCAATAGTAATCTTAGACGTTAAAATAATAGAGACAATCTACCAGAAAATTAAACTCAAAATAAATTTGTGAAAAGAATTAAGGTTTCATAAATCAGGACTTTGAAATCATACCTTAATCAGTAAAAGATTAGCTACACATGGATTTACTAAAACCCATGAAAAATATATGAAATAATAAGAAGAAAACAACTTGGTTTCCCCCTAAAGGGGTAAACCCTAAAATATAGATTAAAACATTTCTTCTCTCTTTTCTGTATTTTCTCTCTCTCTCCAAAAGTTGTATATAACTCTCGGCAAGACACGGATATTTATATAGGTTTCAATCGAAACCTAACTTTACCCACAAGTCTCTCCTAGGATAAGTATTACCCGTAGTTGGTACATATCCCGAATATTTGCACCGACGTACCTATGTTAGCTCCTTCTTTCTCTCGTTCAGTCACTGGATCCTTTTCTTTCTCAAACTGAAATATTTATCACAATCAACCCCAAACTCGGAGGGAAAAATACGGTTTAGTCCAAAATCCCATCCAAATATACTAGTTAGTCCACACCCATTCAACTAGGTACAAATTAGTCCTTTATTAATTTAAAATATGAAAAGTACATTAATAACCCTTAATATTTATAATTTAGTCCAAATATTTTCAGTCTAGTCCATGGTGACTTATGATGACATCACCAATTTTAAATAATATAAAAATAATTTTAAAATGATTTATCTTTCGAACCGCTCATCCAAAATTCACAAATTTTATATATTCAGATAGCTCTTTCCGAGAGCTACAAAAAGAGTACCCATATGACTATATAATTTTCATTTTTAAAAAAAATCTTAGTTTACATTGGTATACAAACACAAACAATACAAAAATCCAAAAACAAAACAAGGTGTACCAGTTTGTACACCACATACATTTTTCCACCTAAGCATCACTAAGGAACATGCTATGAAAATCTAACACATAGCAAGTTCCTAAACACATAGTAAGTATGCTATTCATATCCAGAAAAGCGTTCATCTACAGAACCTGTCCATTGTTCTTCTCTACTTTCTTAAGCTCCTTCTAAAAGTACCTACCTATAGCAAGCATGCTATTAAAATCACCTCATGATATCGAAAAACAATAACTTAGGGTTTCATCAAGAATTAATTATTTTTATTTTTATTTTTATTTTTGAGAGAGCACAATGATATAAAATTATGTACCAATTAACCTACAAAAATATAACATGCATACCCACAAAACAGACCATATATTACAATGATGTGTAGCTATGTACGCACATAAAAAAAAATTCAACTAATCCAACATTCATACACACAAAACTGGTCATATATAATATTGAGATTGTACAAGGGTGTACACACCTACAAAAAATCAACAAATCCAACATACATATCCAGAAAAAAGCCATAAAATCATGAGAAAGCATAATGGTGTACAACAATATACATGCTTACAAAAATCCATCATCTATACTCACAAAACATGCATATAGTGCTGAGATAGCACAGTGGTGTACAACTATGTACACACCTACAAAAACTAATTTTTTTTTAGCATACATACCAAAACAATCCATAAAATAATGAGAGAGTATAATGGTGTACAACTATGTACACACCTACAAAAATTCCAACACCTGTACACATTAGTGCATTCCCTAATATTTGGTTTGTATACATAAAATATAAGTGCACTCTATGTACACAGCACTAAGCCCTTTGATGCTTATAATTCACTAAATTTTACTACCTAACTAAGACTTGGTGTGATAATACCCGACATTGGAAGAATTATATGTTTGTTGTGTATAGAAAAAAGTCTAAATGAAAGTACTAGTTTATTAGATTTCAGGTTCATAATCAATGCAGAAATGAAGTGCACGACTTACAAGTAAGTTTGATAAAACTAGTGCACTAAAAAGTACACTGCTCATAACCGGTGTACAAACAAGTGCACCTTGTATAGAGGGTATAATAAAAAAAAATGCACATAAAGATTCTACCAGTCTTTAACCTTTCAAAAAAATATCTTCACAGATTTCACAAGGAATAAATGGTTAGATGTGGACCTCAAGGATATAATATCCTCATTTTTGAATATCATGTAATTCACATTCACAGTAAGAAAATCAAATGATACAAATATCAAAAGCATGAGACCTACCATCAAATAGCCTTTATTAGCCCATCATACATAATGCTAGCATTTTCAGTCATAGTTGTATCATGTGAACTTGACGCATGTCCACCTCCTTTTTCTTCTGTATCCCTTGCAGCAACATCATATCTTGCCCTCTCTTCCTCCATCAAAGCTCTAAGAGCAATAGCAAGGGGTACAAGCATATACACCTGGTATAACAAGCACAAAAAAAGGTGCACTTTTATATGCACCCATCTAACTAGTGTATAAGAAAATACAATGGTTAATTCTTACGTACAATTATGTACACTATTATATGCTCATTCATGTTGTTCCTTATAATGGGAACTTAAGATTCAGTAATTCTTAGCTAAAAAGTGAAAGAAGAAAATTTGTATCAAACTGAGTGAGCATGGTTTACCTTCATCTGGGTCCTTCTATTTTGAAACCAGAATTAATCTGGCAAGGTTCGGGACCTAAATCTCTACTTAATTGCATCCTTTGTTTCTCATCTTGATGAGGACAATCCTTACTACACACCAAAAAAACAAAAACATAAAATGAAAGTAAGTATTTAGAACTCAAATTGGTTAAGTAATCATCAGTAACTCCAATCAATGGAAACAAAGAACCTTGGAAGATAAAAACGAAAAACAACATAGATTTGGTCTTTGGAAATGTATTAAAAAAAAAGTTTGGTAGCAAGAAAACAAATAAAGGCATCAACTAAACCAGTATGAAAGCAAACAACGAATTAATAAACAAAATGAAACACCATTACCTGATCTTCCTTGCAAGCCCTGCCTATGACCTTGCCAGATCCATCGTATATAATGCGTGTTAACCTAACATCACCAATCAAAAATTTATAAAAACAATAAGTTGAACAAAATTCCATAAGCTAAGACCAGGAGAGCTACCTCGGATCAAAAGGTGTACAACTATGTATATATTAACGATCAAAGGGTGTACAACTATGTATATATTAGGAATCAACATGTGTACAATTACATACACATTAAGAATTCAATAAAAAAAGGCCACTCTAGTGAAAACTTAATTAACCCAATACGGTTTCAATAACAAACCTGAAGCAAAAAAGGCTACAACTAAGACTGTTAAAAAAAGTTTTGCTGTTTCGAAAACAGGTGTACTAAAAAAGTACACTTGCATAAACTGGTGTAGTAAAAAGTACACCTCGTACAACCGGGACAATAAAAGCAACGCACATAAGAATTCCACCAGATTATCTTCACAAATTTCTTCTTCATCGAATAAATTGTCTCTCTCTTTATGAATCTCATCTAAAATCGTACCTCTCAGATCTAATCTAAAAAATAATAATAACAATAAAAAAAAGATTTATAATTTCAAATCGGATATGTTAATCAAAAGAAATCTTTAGTTTAGTCATATAAAAACCCTAAAAAAATAAACAAAATTCTGTTTTGAAAACGGTAAACCTAATAACTCCAAATCAAATATTCAAGATATAGATAAGTAATAAGAGAAGATGAAACTTATCTTCATAATAATTTTGGGTGACGAAAATCTTTAGATTCAATTGTTCATGATTATGCTCATCAATTTTTCATCACTGGTTTCAAGTAAATCTTCAAAAATAAGCATTGTTGATGATAATTTTTAGGTTTTCGGGCTTATTTCAAATCAAATCGAGATGAATCGAATGTTTCTGAATCTCCAAATTGAAATCGCCTCTATGCGTCTCCCTTTCATTTCTCTAATCTAATTTTTCTCTTCCAAAACTATTGTAACATATTATTATGATTCAAGGATATTTCGGGTACCAAAAAGAATTGGATCGGTGGAGTAAAAGACCGACTCGTCCATATTTGGACTGAACTGTTTGAGGCGGGGAATTTTTGGACTAGAGAGTACTAGGCCTGAGATGAGTGGACTAAAGCGTCCCAAGCCCAATAACTTTGGGACTAAACGTCAATTTCTACAAACTCGTACTCCAAGTCTCTTGCGGTCTTCAATATCTTTGCCATGAACCACCATCGAACCCCGGCTCAAATCCAACACGAGCCTCGCTCTATTATCGGCTTCATCACCACTGCCATTGGTATCATCACAACAACAACTCAATAGAACTTCAACTTCTCTGTTCATTTTAGAGCTTGATATCAATTCCATATCCGACCAACGGCGGATACAAAAGCCGTCATCACTGCCATCTCGTCTCTGCCAGCAACACTCGGCACCATCGTTGTCAACCAATCATTATCACACTGCATTGAATAGCAGCGAAGACCATCCCATGCAACTCTTTTCATCGACAGCATCAACTCCGCTGGATCACCAACATTGTCAATCCCCTTCTTAGCTTCTTCTCCATTTTCTTAGAACAGCGACACAACTCTCACTGCCATCGACCAAGCTCAAACCAATATCGTATCACTGCCAACCATTTACCTCCTCCTGCATGCGTCTTGAGATTTCGTATTTACCACGTGCAGCATAGAACTCGAGCCCATTGCTAACAGCGTCATGGCCATCGTCTCAGTAAACCTCTCACTCCATAGTCCTTGATCACCATCAGTCACCGATGCATGACTTCCATTAATGGCAGCAGCCAATCCCGAGTCTCATCAACAATCTTTATCTATAGCTCCTCCTGGCCTTCCCTCCTTCTCATATTCCATGACTTCCATTATCTCTATCTCGTTCCCGACATCATCATCATGCCTAGTCAATGGCAGTGACCAACAGAGACCAATCACCGATGATAATGGCAGTAGGGATGGAAATGGGGCGGGTATGGGGCGGGGACCTTGAATCTCATCCCCTACCCCATTCAAAAAACCAAAACCCATCCCCTACCCGTACCCCGTAAGAATTGGTCGGGGACGGGTATGGGGAATTCCCGTAGGGGATGGGTTTCCCATGGGTTACCATAACACTACAATAAATATTTAGAATTTTGTAAATAATAATAGTTTAAAAACAATTGTAATGTTTCAAACAATAATAATAACCTATGCAGTGCATTTTAAAATTTTAAATTTATCTTAACTAATGAAAACCGAAAAATAAAGGAAACAACAATTAAGAATCATGTTTATTTTTACTTTTTAGTTCTTCATTATTAACCATCTTTATCTATGGTAATCATATAATCATGGACTTCTTCACTATCTTCCAATGTTTTTGGATGAATTTGATTACGTGCGTCGGATACTCACTTTGGCAAGAGATTTATCAGCAAATACTTTGAGTTCATACTCTTTAGCCATCAAAACATAAATTGCTTACACGAGTAATTTCGAAGTCTGAAAAAGCTGGACCATAAATTTGCGGGAAATAAAACTGAATCAATTTCATCTTAAACCTTGGATCCAACATAATTGCTACTGCCATTATGATATGGGGCGGGGACCATGAATCCCATCCCCGCCCCATCCCCGCATCACTAATTTCGGGGATTCCCCGTACCCCGCCCCGTTCCCCGTTAATACGGGTAAAACCCTAACCCATAGGGGCGGGTCCCCACGGGGATGGGTTTGGGTGGGGAAAATTGCCATCCCTAAATGGCAGCAGCCATATTCCACTTCCATGCTCAATTTCATGCACAACCCATGTATTCCCATACCTCTAGAGACCTAATGATCTGATGCCACTCAAACTCGAAGTCTAATCAGAAACCCCTCATCATCAGCGTGATCAACCAACCCTGGTGTTTCATCACGATCCTGGTGCTGTTGAAATAAAGATGAAGAAGAAGGTGCCCTGAGTGAAACAGCGTCTGCCTTAATCCACATTTGAATTTGAGCACTCCCTTTATAAAAGACATGACTTCCTTTAGCAGTTCCTTAGATACTTGAATGCCCTTTAGCAGAGTGACTGCCCTTAACGTACACTGGGGTGCCAATAGCAGTTACTTTGTAAAATGACCATTTTGCCCTTTATGCTTCTGAGTTCTTGGTTTGCTTATAACTTCTTCATACGAACTCAGAATGACTCCGTTCTTTCGCCATTGTCTTCATCTTCTCGTCCTCTACACAATGAAAATTAGAAATCAGTCTTTGGCCCTTCTTCACTTGTATCTATCTTCTTTCCTTGCATAATTAAGTGCAAATTTACTTATTTTGGATGATTCAACTAGTAAAACACAAATAAGAGAAAACAAACATAATATACAATAATTTGCACGAAAACCAACAAATACTAGCATGGAATTGACACTAAATATATGTGAAATATGCACTTATCAAATTCCCCCACACTTGCCTTTTGCTAGTCCTCGAGCAAACTAAACTAAACTACAACAACTCCATTTCGTCGAGGATACGGTTGCACTTAGCATGTGCAACAGGCCTTTAAACCCATAGGTGTCCCTAGTGGACGAGTTATAGTCTCGTGAGGGCTTACTAGAGATATACCCACAAAACCTACTCCAACTTCAAAGCGCTCCAGCGTCCCAAGCATCCAAAGAGCTATGAGGACATAGAGTCTCTGCATGCTAGTAATAAGAAGTTAGAAATACCAAAGAACATATTCTCTCTTAAATATTGAGTGAGAAATAACCACACCATAATGAGAGGATGCGTGTTTGAGAGCGATCAATAAGCATTTCGCCTCGACTTCTGCCTCACTAAAAAGGATTTTATGATATTGCACTCAATAAGACGGCTTTTTTATGGGTCTCACATGTGTGCAGGTAGGAATGAAGAGAGAAATCCTACACACGTTGAATAGAGGGAAGGAAACCTTCCGAATAATTTCTGGAGACTCCACAAAATCGTAGAAAACAAAAATATTTTTTTGATGATCTCTAAGAAAGGAAATCAACCATTATATCAAGGGTGATAGTACTTACCACCTTCACATACGATTGCAATGATGATATCACCACTCTCACATCATCCAATAGAAACGTCTTCCTTCGGCTCATCTTCTTCATCTTTTTGGTCTTCGTCTTCGGTCTTCAACTGTTGATGATAAACTCTTGAACTTCGTAGAACTTTAACAATTTGTAACTCTTTTCCTCAATTCCTTGTCACTTTTTTTTTTTTGATAATAAGAAAAAAATTATTAATCTCCATGAGGATCAGGTGCATTGTGCCTTTAGAGTACAGATTGTAACCAAGGGGAGTAGTCTTTATACTCCTATAAGTAAAGTTTATCAACTCTTACCTTCTTAGAGATGATATCTGCGACACAGTTACCATCTCTTTTGATATGAGATAACTTACAGGAATTAAAACTAGAAAAAAACACTTTTAATCTCTTTTAGAGTTTTCTTATTTTCACATCTGATTTGTTCCATATCCGAGGTTATAGAACTAACTAAAACTTCAGCATCAGAAATTAAGTGGAAGTTGTCCAGCTGCATACTTTTCATCCATTTTAGAGCTTCTAGTATAGCTAGTCCCTCCCCATCTTCAGCATCCATTACTCCAGCTGCATAGGAGCCTCTGATTCCGTCGCATTCACATGTATCAGAGAAAAGCACCATTGCAGTGCCAATATCATTAGTGAGGTAACTTAAAGATGCTTCCACAAATAAAGTGAGCTTATAGTGCTTATCTTGCATCATTGTTAAAGTAGTATTATTTGCAATAGTAGGATGTGTAGATAAATAAAAGTTATGCAAATGATGCTGAATTCTAAAAGCAGTTGAATTTAAAGTTTTGTCCTGAAAAACTGCTTCACAGCGCTCCTTCCAAATTACACAGCATCCCACCATAAGAGTACTCTTCCATTGATTCATGTTTTCAACTCCTGAATTACCCACACTGTTGAACTAAGAAATGATCCTTTCTTGAATTGAAGAACATTTGTCTTTAACCTGATCAACATTTATGTTCACCATACTCCACGTAGCTCTTGCATGAGTACAGTTAATGAGAAGATGAAAAAGGGATTCTTCCTCATTTTGACAAATGCAGCAATCCAAATCTATGTCTCTATTATACTGAGCTAGCATGAGTTTAGTTGGAACTATGCCTTTCAAACATTTCCATATAAACAGCTTGATTCTATGAGGTAGCTTCATATTCCACAAATCCTTCCATATATTCTTTGGAACAATATTTAAAGCTGCTTGATTATTGACCCTTCCTTCGACTAGTTTGTTGTAAGCCCTTTTTACCGTAAATTTACCATCCTTAGTAGCTTTCCATCTACCAACATCTTATTCATTTGGGGAAATAAACATCATCTTGATTCTATCCACCACTTTAGCAGGAAAAAGTGTGTTGAGGATAGGAACATTCCAAGCAGTTGAATATGGAAGAATTAGTTCACTCACTAAGTTATAGGATAGATGAGCAGGGTCAGAAGTAGTGGGTTTGTAGTCCAATCCAATTATCCAGAAATCCAACCATATTCTAGTTCTTTTCCCATTATTTACTTCCATACAATAATTTCCCTGAAGTACTTGCAAACCTACTTCAATACCCCTCCAAATCCAAGAAGTATTATGCTTTTTAGAATTGATGTGTAAAAAATCTTGACTTTTGAAGTATTTAGCTTTTAGAACTTGAGTAACCAACTGATCTTCTTGAGTACAAATCCTCCAGGCTAACTTAGTTAAAAGTGCATGATTTAACATCTCCAGATCTCTGAATGCCAAACCCCCTAAGTCTTTTGGAATACATAGGTTTTTCCAAGAAATGAACTTAGTTCCTCTGTTGCCTTTGTGCCCCCACCAAAACTGAATTTGTTGAGAATCCATTTTTTTAATCAATTTCTTAGGTATCTTGAAGGCACTCATTTGATACAAAGGTACTGAATTTAGAACATCTTTGACCATTGTTGTTCTTCCAGCCTGTCCAAGGTTGATACCATTCCAACTAGAAAGTCTTCTTTCAAAAGTTGTGTTAACCTCTTCAAAAGAACTGACTTTTGATCTGATAATAAGAAGTGATGAACCCAAATATTTCTCCTTCTTGTCCATATAATTAACCCCAAGGATGTTCTTGAGAAAGTTACAAACATCTGGATCCATATTGTTGCTAAACAAAATGGAGGATTTGTCAAAATTAATGAACTAAAAACTTGCAATAATTGCTTGAGATTATTCACACTGGTTAAATTATCTTTGGTAAATATAAGACAATCATCTGCAAATAATAGATGATTAATAGGAAGAGCACTTCTTGAAGCTTTAATACCTTTACACTACACCATTTTAAGGAATTAGCAACTCAGATTCGCAACGAAAATAGTGCCGTTGCTAATTTTCCGTTGCTAATATCGGTTGCTAATTTTTCGCAACGGAATGTTGTTGTTGATAATTTTGCAACCGCAATTTTTCGGTTGCGAATAGCAACTGTTGTGTGCTCAAGCATGCGGAGAGTGTGTGTGGTAGGGAACACAATGACTACTTTTTACGCCCAAGTCAACCTTCGGTCAAGTCTTCTCTTTTATTTTTCCACCCTTCAGTCTATCTACCCTACTTATCGATATTTCCTTCTCATTTTTCTCTTCTCCGCATCACAACACCTCTACTTCATCTCTCTTTTATCTCCTCTCCACAGAAAATCTAAAGAACCACTGAAATCAACCAGGTTTGAAGTATCTTTCATAATCATTTCGTTTCAGTTTATATGGTTTATTTAGAGATTTTGATTTCTAGGGTTTCAGCTGTGAATCTATTTTTTCATTTTAGTTTATCGATTTTAGGTTTTCATTTGTGAATCTCTTACTTTAGATTTAGGGATTTTGATTTCAGTTTTATCGATTCTAGGGTTTCATTTTTGAATGTGTTATTTCCAGGTTTTGATTTCAGTTTTTTTCGATTTTATCTTTTCAATTTCTTTTTTTTATTTCGGTTTTAGGGTTTCATATGTGAATCTAATACGATTTTATTTTACTATTTTAGGGTTTTTCAAGGTTAAAGAACTGAAGTTTGTGGGTCGATCTGTTTTTTTTTTTTGTACTGATTTGGATACTGTAACATGAGTGAAACCTAAGAAAAATGATACTAAAGAAAAATTTGTGCATCTATCATGCAAATAAGGAGACACTACTGTTGTTTTCAAGTTGAATTTGTTTTTCTTAGTACAAGTAATCTGGTTGAAGTGGATGTCGGTACCCTTTCGTATTAATGCTAGGTAATTTCATACTCAAGATATCTTCAATTTGGATGAGAATTGAGCAGAAGAGACTCCAACACTTATAGATGATAAGGTTTGTTCTCCATGTTGTGGTAGAAATCATTATAAGATGTAATAACTGATTTTTAATAGCTTAGCTTTGAAGTAATTTGGTTGTACTAATATTTGGTTATGTTGTAATTTCAGAATAATGTGTTTATTATATCTACTATGAAATCAAAGTATCTTGTGCTACAATTGGATTTGAGGTAATGTTCCTGAAATTTAAAAATGTTATTATGTTTGTCGCATATAGCCAAGTAATTGTTTGTTGAATGCTTCCCTTTCAGATTGATATTAAATCTTGTCATTGTCATTGTCAACTAGACTGGACAGGCTATTCACTAAGTGCAGTCGGGTCTCACCACAGGAGAAAGTGAGATGCTTTTCCCAAATTTTCTTCTACTTTTGGTCCCTGTTGCAGTTTTAAGCTGCCTTAGTTAAATAATTATAGATCTTGTATTATCATCTGCGAGATTTTGATTTTCTGTACAATCCTGTAGTAATGACACATTTATCTTCAGATGGTTTGATGTTAGTTCTAACTTTGGATTGAGAACATTACACCTTTGTAACTATTTTGCTTAAGAAAAAGTAAGTTTGATGTTGGTTTCACCACCTATAAGTGGAAAATGAAATATGCATTATGGCTTCCTTTCTATTCTTGCCATTATGGTTATGCTTCACTAGTATTTAGTACACACTAATTTGGTATGATTTCATCTAATAATGTGTTATTTTCCATTAATAATTTTGTTAATGATCTCATCTTTTACGCTTTTCATAGGATGAAGGTCTTTGTGATTTAGGAAAGAATGTCGCGTTTGATTTTGATGGTTGTCTTGCGAACTCCGATGTGAGAAGGTGATGTAATTTTTTTTGAAAATAATAACCGTTTCTACTCTTATATTTTTCTGTCGCATATCTTGTATTGTATGCCATGTCCAAAATCATAAGTGTCCAGCTCATGTTTCATATTCCCTTCCCAACTTTTTCCATATTTGTCCTCCTTGTGATCCCATTTTTAAAGGTAATACTAATGAAGGCTAGAAAATAAGGGATGTTTATGTTCTTTTGAGGTCTGGGATGGGCATAAGATATGAAAGATCCTCCTAAGCTCAAATTAAAAAAATTGGAGGCCCGTCATGGGCATAACCCACTCGGATTCATTGCCTACTTTAAGCGCCGCCCATGTAGGTGCTAGTACAGTGAAATTTTAGTGTTAATACCAATTGAGGTGGTAATCTGAACTTAATTTATTTCTTTTAGAGATAATGTTTCCTTTTCATGGGTTTTGTTTTGATTTCAGTTTGTGAGTCAAGTTTATGTTTAGTTTCTAGGCAATGGTTTTCTTCTATACAGTTGAACATCTCTGTTTATATATAATGAATTTGGTTGTGTTTTGCAGGTACTGGGAGAAATAGTTCAAAACAGAAGAAATAAGAAAAGGAAATTATCCATTTAATGTGCCAATCACTTAAAAGTCTACGTACACCTAATTATCCATGTAAGCATACTGTATTTTTTTTTTGTAGGTAAACTTGTTGTTCACAATCGATGTGTTTGAAGAGGTACTACTACATACACCTAATTGCTCATGTGTTGTATGATTCAATTTACATAAAACTATTTGTAGCTGTGTTTAGTTTCGTGGTCGAGCTCGACAGAGCGATTCACGATGTGTTGGTGCTTGACATGTAATATTGTAACTCATATGTCTTGCAAAAAGCTTAAAATTCCTTTAAACAAAAACCTGTCACCTTCCTCACTGTAAAGTACGAGAATTGAACTTGTATTTTCATTAAGTCATGCAGTAGGTGTTGAAGGTCACATGTTTCATTTGATTATGTACTTTGATTTGAGTAACTTATAATCGTCTTTGTTTGACATGGAATTCAGTGTTTCTTCATTGGCATGGTTTATGTTCAACCAGAATTCAAGTTTCGTACCTTCCAATACTATTGGTCAAAGAGTTTTAACAAGACCATTTAAGTAAGTTTCATTTGTAATCTTACTTATGGTGCATGTTGTTGTGTGGCCCTTACTACCTCTAGTATCTAGCTTGTGCATATTCATCTGTCAAATGCCACTTGCTTGAGTAAAGCTTACCAAGTATATTCTTTTTCTTCTTTATTTTTTGACTAAAGGAAAATTTTACTAGACTGATTGCTCTTACTGGCATTGCCGCAAATCTCTCATTGTGCCAAGTATATGTATGCTAACGATGGATTTGGAAATTTTGGTCTCCATTTTTGGTCTCCATCGATTTTACTTTACAAATTTGATATTGGTGCATCTGCACTATGTCGTTTATTCTGATCTATAACCTCTTTAACTGCTGTTACAGTCTCTTAATTTTGTAGAATAGTTGTTGTTGGTTCCAGTGTTTGCTCATTTAAATTTTCTTTACTCATCTCAAACCGAGACTGCAAGTCAGCCTTTGGTGAGAACACAAATCACAAATGGATCTATGAATGTTTTCTTATCAGAGATGCTAAGGTCAGTGGACTTGGATGAATGGATCTAATTTCAACACTCATTAGAATTTAGTGATACCACTACCTCTAGTTATATAGTAGTCAGCTCATGAGACACTATAATCATTTGCTTCTTCCATTACCAAAATTTAAGTGTGTTCATTGTCGTCGTTTGACAAATGATAGCTTACTAATTCATGTTTTCTGCAATTATATACCTCATTGCAGGACTACTATTTACTAATTTCTTTCTACTTCTGCAACTTTAGAAGGTTTAATAATTACATGACTTTAATTCGGTATCTTGTCTGTCACCAAGCTTATGTGATATAGTTTATCAGTTTTCTGGTGTACTACATACTTTTTTGTTTTTTATTGTCATCTTGGATTTCCAAAACATTTGAATTTTGATTTCATTTCTGGGCATGCAGATTAATTCTGAGATGTACAGATATGAATTATGTCGACTAAAATTGAAATGCGCCTTGCGAAAGGTCAATAGAATGGGACTTGGGCTCAAGTTAAAAAGCAGTACTCTGCTGATATTTTAGCAGCAGTTGAAATCTTAGTTGAGGAAATTGGTTAAGCAAGCGGAGTCTGGTGATACTTCTGGTGATATTTAGTCTTTCTTTCCCTGTTTTTCAATGCCTCTATCAGTTGACAAATGCTAGGTTACCCATCCATTTAGAAACATCAACATAGATCAAATATTTTATGTCAGTCACAACATACATAAGTTACTTGTGTACATTTGTATCATTTGAAGAATCCTATATTTTATAATAAAATTAGTGGTGATTCTCAACTACATTTGTATCTCATGTTTGTTTTGCCATTGTAGTTTGTATATATGTTTGGATGTTGAATATGGGGAACTGGGTAATTGTAGGGGGAATTTGGGGTAATGAATTTTGACTAGGTCAATAGAATGGGACTTGACCTTTTTTTTGAGGTTGCAAAAGATTAGCAACATCAAGGCTCTGTTGCTAAATTAGAACCAGAACCAACAGTATCTGGTTCTGGGATATGGTATTCCTGTAATTAGCAACATATTAGCAACAATATCCTGTTGTTGCTAATAAAAAATTTCGCAACGGCAACGGCTGTTGCGAATGTCCGTTGCTGACCAAGATTCGCAACGAAGCTTATGCCGTTGCTAAAAATTGCGACACCGTGTTTAGCAACAGCGAAGTCCCGTTGCGACCCCGTTTAGCAACATCTATTGTCTGTTGCTATATCCTTAAAATGGTGTAGTGTTAATTTCCTTTGATTGATGAGAAGCAGTAAGGGATCTTGAAAACCATTCCATAGCTAAAATAAAGAGATAAGGAGGTAGTGAATCTCCTTGCCTTATCCCTCTAGTTGGTTTGAAGTCCTCATAGGGTGAACCATTAAGAAGAACAGTAAGAGTTGTGGTACTAATACACTGTTCTACTAAGTGAATTCAATCTGCAGAAAAACCAAAACTTTGAAGAACTTTGAGTATGAAACTACACTCAAGTCTATCAAAGTCTTTACTCATATCCACTTTGAGAGCTAGCCAACCACTTTTTCCTTCTTTCTTTCTCATTGAATGAATTAATTCATGAGCAATGATAGTATTGTCATTGATAAACCTTCCAGAAACATAGGCAGCTTGATAGGGAGACACTATTTTTGATATCAAAGGCTTCATTCTTCTAACCATAATTGGATACAATCTTATATGAAGTATTGCATAAACCAATGGGTCTGAACTCGGATGGAGTTGAATGGTTTTTTAGTTTTTGGAATCAAAGAAATAAAGGTATTGTTCAAAGACTTTGGAAGAAACCCTGAAGTAACACTAGTGGAGAATGAATTTATTAAGTATGATATGGCATCACAGATACGACTTCCGAGGATAATCTTTATGGACCAGTCTTCCAAAGGTAGACGTATGTGTGATAGAAATAAAAAGAAGTCCCGTGGAAGTCTTAATATTTGGGGATAATTTAGGAAAAATAAAAGTTTCCACGTGGATTCTAGTTAAGTCTGCCGGAGAAACTAGTTTATGTGGTCCCTCTCTTCTTTTTTTTCTAGTCTTCCTTTTCGTTCATATTGTTTTCTCTCACTCTTTTTTTTCTTCTCTTTCTACTTCTTAAAACTTCATCTCCTCCATGAAACAAATCTGAAAATCCTCTCCCTCGGAAAGCCCCTCTTCTACATTGGTGAAACTGAAAAATATCAAGTGATTTCCCTGTTGTTTCTCCTAAACTCAAACCCCTTTCTCCATCTTCATTTATCTCCGAAAATAAAAATTCTTTGAGAAATCCGAAGAAAACAGTTTCTTTCTCACCTTCAAAACAAAAAACCTTATCTTTAACTATATTCATTACCATTAAGCAAAACCCCTAACTAGATATTCTCTCACCATCTCTTAAAAAACCCAAAATTTTCGAATTTCAAAACCTTAATAATCCTTCACTTCAGTAGATCGATTCGAGGTCGTCTTAAACAAGTGATGAAAGGCGAATTTTTATATTTTGGAGATGAAAGAGAAGATATTTATGATGCTAATTCTCTTTATGAGGTAAGATACTGCAGATATTTTACATTAAGGTTTTGTTATTTTCAATTTTTCTTCAATTTTTCTTCAATTTTGATTTTTTTTTTTTTTTGATTTTCTGATGATGAATGATTAGTTGATGTTGTTGTTTCAGTTTAGACATCTGGAAGAAAAAAAATCAAGTTTCCTAAAGTTTTCCCATGGTTCAGATATTTTGGAATTTGCAAAGAACATCAATCTGGCCAGGAAAAGATCCAGCTTTCGGTGATAGTTCTATTTTCTATGTGTTTCATATACACATCTTAATCTTGTGTTTTGTGTTAGATCTAATATTTGATGTTGATTTGATTTCTAAATTGGTTTTATTTTTTTTATTTTCGGTGATTTAGGTATTATAATGGACTGCAAATGCAGTTAAGAAGTTTGGGGTTTGTGATGTTGAGTTTCGATTTGTTTTTTAATTGATGAATTTCTTAATTTTTTTTTTTTTTTTTTTTTGGATTGTATGTGGTTTTAGCCGTTTAAGTTAGTTGAAATATGATTTGATATGAATCTTAGAAGGGAGATTTTGGTGTTTCATGTTTGCAGGATTTCTCTGAGGATAAAAAGAGTAGTTCATGTAAATACTAATTTCTCAATTGATTGTGTTTGATGGTCACTAGAAATCTCTGCACACTCTGTTCTGTTAGGATTTAAAGTCTTTGGTGATTTTGGTTTTATATTGAGTAATTTGATATGATATGTGTTGTTAGCATGGTGCGGATGGTGTTTGAATGACTTGTAATATATGGTTTTTAGTTTGTTTCTTATAAACTTGTTTTATGTTGAAGGATTGGAAGTCTAATGGAAAAGGTTTTGTCGCATACTGTAATTGGATTTGTTGACTAAGGAATTGGGAAAGTTTACATTTACCAAATTGGCATGAGCACACCTGGCTTAAGGTTAGTGTAACTGCTGTCATATGCTCTTTTTTTTTTTTTTGGTTTTTATCTTTTCTGATCATAGGAATTAGGTGTAATGTTTTCTTTTTAGTTAACCTATATATGTTTGGGTGTAATTTTTGTATTCAATTATTATGTTTAATTTGGGTTTTTTTTCCTAAGAGTTCAATTGCACATTTGTGATCTAATTTCAATGTTGCATTGTAGAGTCGACTCATCCATGTTCAATATTACAACATTCAAATCATTCCAAGGATACAAGAAAAGTAAGACCACTTTCTCTATATTATTATATTTTTTAGCCACTATCTTGTTGTTCTTGTTGTTGATGAATATAATGTTTATCCTTTCTATTCGTTAGTTTTGGGTCTGATTTGCTCCATTTATTCATTGATTTAACTGCATCTTTAGTAGTTTTTAATTAATGCATCTTCATACACAAGTCTGTATCCTCCTTCTGAATATGAGATTATGGGCATAGGCCCTAGTTCTAATTGCAACATATTTTTGTCTTACTATAGTTTATTATCGACATTATTAATATTGCTTTAGTGTCCTCATGTAATCTTTGAAGTAGTTGTACTTTTAAAGCATTCCATTACTCGTTGGTTGTCTATTAAAGGCGGACTGTATGATAGCAATGACTGACTATTATGTACCTACGTCAAAGTTATGGTCTAATAGATTTTTTCTATTTATTTTCAGGTACCAATGAGTAGTCCCAACACATTCATTTGTTTACAGTAAAAGGCGGAATGTATGATAGCAATGACTGACTTTTGGTAAGTAAATTTTCCCTTCCTTGGGGAACAAAACCTTTCTACAAAAAAAGTAGTATGTTTCTTGGATACTATGATATTATACGCGTTTCTTGGACAATAAACTAGTTATCATGCGTCAATAGCTGAAATTTATGACCTGTTTGTGCTTTCAGGGATCTGAAAATGCAATAGCATGTTGATTGCCTCATGTATTTGACTTGATACCAAGTCCAGCAGCTTTCTATTTCAAGTGCAATTTCTCCTTCTTCAAAGACATCAGCCGACAAAGAAACTATATGTTCTTGTTGTTGTAGATGGAGTTGGCACTTGAGAGAGTGTAGGAAAATTTAAACGTTAGAGTTTGCTTCTTATTGATGTCTATGTAGTCATTTTTTATAGTCGTGTTCTATGTTTTATGTTAAGAGATGGGAAACAAGAAAATTTTAACATCTGAACTTGTTGTTCTACTTAGATTATACATTAAGGTATTTTAGGTAGATGGAAATTGATTTTTTTTTATCTTGATATAAGATTAATTCAAGTTATGAAGTCATTATTAGTTTAGATTTAAAGTCATTTTTAATTCAATTGTAATTGGATTTTTAGTTATGAAATCCAGTCGGAAATGAATGGTGAATGTTTTTATTAGTGTATGAACTGAGTTTTTAATTTGAATTTAATGAGTTTCTAATATTCAGTCAGAAATGAGTTAGGGGATTCAGATGAATTAGATTTTCTGAAATAGGTTCAGTCAGATATACCAGTTAGACTGCGATTCAGATGAATCAGCTTTTTTGAAATTATTCAGACCCATATTACTGTAGATTAGCTTTTATAGTTTTAAATATTGATTATAATGAAACGTCTGTTTATGTTAGCACTTATATTCAGTCTACTGAAGTTAGTCGTAATTTAAAAAATTAAAAGAATCTCAGAAGCAGTCCTTTTGAGAAATAAGACTACAATTCTAGGGCTCCCAGAAGCAGTCGCTTTTAGTGATATTAAATCCTTTTCTAGCAGACTTATTTTTTTGATTTTCCACTAGTGTAAAAAAAATTCTAACCATGTCACAAACTTCTGAACCAACTATATCCCACTGAGTTTTATAGAATCCTTCTTGAAAACCTTCTGGACCAGGAGCCGACCAGTTTTCCATGCTTTTTAGAGTGCTTAATATTTCTTCATTTGTGGGGGGGATTCATAGGAGTCTATTTTATTCATCTGTAACAAGGGTAGGCAGAAAATTGAAGTATTGCTCTTGAACAACCGGATTGGAAGTAGTGCTTATCTCTTTAAACTGATTTGTTAGGAGACTGGATAGCTCTTCTCTAGAATGAAGCCAAGTGCCATTGGAATCTTTTAGAGAGTTTATGTTGTTTCTTGCTCTTTTCCTTTTTGTAAGAGTATGGAAATACTTGGTGTTATTATTCATGTCTTTCAAAAAGTTATCTCTGGATTTTTGCTTATGGAAATCATGTTGAATCTGGTGCCATTTATTAAGCTCCTCATTTACTTCATAAGCCCTATATGTGTTAGCTGCAGAGTGGGGTAGCTTCTGTAGTTCATTTATCTATAACTGAAGCAAATCCACTTTTTGATGAATGTCACCAAAATGGTTTTTATTCCACTTAGATAGGGCAATTCTTGTAAATTGAAGCTTCTTAATCAACTTGAAACCAGGAGATCCATGCACAGCTTTTTCCCAAGCCTTAGCAATTTCCACAGCACAAGACTTGTCATGTAACTAGGAGAGAAAGAACTTAAATGGTTTCCAAAGCTTGGGAAGATTATAATTTGAAGCTAACATTATGGGGCAATGATCACTGCCAGATTGAACAAGATGTAATAACTTGGAATGAGGAAAAATTGTATTCCAATCAGCATTCCCCAAAGCCATATCTATTCTGGATCTTTTTTTCCCAGTTCCCAAATTGTTGCTAGACCAAGTATGTTCCTTTCCAATAAAACCAATGTCTTCTAATCCCACTTTTTGAAGTATTGAATTAAACCAACCATCACTTGAAGAAGAAGAAGAATTAGTGTTAAGAAGATGAATATTTAAGTCACCTAGGAGTATCCAAGGTTGTCTAATATTGTTCCCAACTTCCTCAATAAACTTCCATTGCTTTTTCTTTTTCTCTAGATTGCAGTAACCATACACACAAGAAAGAAGCCATTCTGGGAGACTAGGATCATCTTGAATAATGGCATGTATCATATTGTCCTCACAACTTAAGATTTCACAGCTAAAACCATTTTTCCACATTAAAGCTAAACCTCCAAAAAGACCCACAGGTTCCAGTAGTTTAATATTAGGATAGTTATAAGCAGATAAAAGGGGTTTTAGTTTTGTCTCTTCTAGCTTAGTTTCACATAAAAAGATCATGTCAGGATTATGTGTCCTAATGAGATCTCTCAAGTGGTCTCTAGTGTTGATATTTTTAAATCCTTGAACATTCCAAGAAATAACTTTCATTATGGAAAAATGGGTAAGGATAATCAAAGAGATGAAAAAGCAAAGTTGTAAGGGGGGGGGTTCTATAATAAGTGCAAGCAAACTTTAACAAAAGATGAATACTGATAGTGCCTATAATTATGTGAAACAAATAACTTACAAAAGAAAAGTGAAAATTAAAGCTAAGATGAAAATTTAGAGAACTAGTAAAAAAATTAAAATTGATAGAAACTGAAAGCTGAGATTTAAACAGAAAGGTGTAATAAGTAATAGTAAATTGAGTAAAATTTAATACCTGACTCTCCTTTTCTGTGTTTGCAATCTGATTTCATGTTGTTATGACCATGTGAGTATTCTGGAAGTTTGCATTGTTATCCATGCTGCTATGATGAGAAGGAGAAGACTCAGTTATATCTTGGTTGGAGCTTTCTGCAGAACTTCTAAATCTCTTCCCCAGTCTAACATCCCGAGCTTCAATATTGTTTTCTTTCTTTAGAAGGAAATCCATATTAACAACCTCTCCAACTTTAGGTGGAACAAAAATAGCAGCCTTGGGAAACTTAGTTGGCTTACTAACAGAAGCAGGAGCATTGCCAGATTTTGTTTTAGAAACATTCTTTCTGAGGTTATTAGGATTCCCAAAAAAATAAGGCTTATCATGAGCTTTCTCCATATAATTAGCAACATCCTTGCAAGATTATTTACAGTGTTTAATCACATAGCATTCAGAACATATGCTACCTGGTTGTCTTTCATAAAATAATTGTTGCCATTTTGTGACTCCTGCATTAGCTATGCATTTAACCCCTCTCCTCAAAGTCATACCGAGATCAACATTAACACAAACTTTGACAGGAACAGTGCCAATAGGCATGGCATCTTGAGGTTCAATACCAGTAACTTCACCCATAATTTCACCAATCTTAGTAACTGCAGGAACATTCATGTGTTTAGGGAGAAGATATTTAAGTTGAATCCAGAACTGCTGAAACCCCCAATGTTTTTAAGTGTAAATCATATCTGGTATGTAGTCATGAACCACTAAGAGATGTTTGTTAACACTCCAAGGTCTATGCTCAATTACCTTGTTTAAAAAATCCCGATTCTGAAACTTGAAAATCATCGATTTGGTTCCAATTCCACAATTCTTACTTCTTCAGAAAAATGAAAGGACAAGTGAAATTAATGAATCTTTCAACAGTATCATAATTCATCCTTCCTTCTATGATTATTTTTCCAATAGCGCTAGCCTCCCAATTAGAACTTTCATTCTCATTCTTATTATTATCCTTTTACAGCACCTCAACTTCTGAAGTATCACCAAGGTCTAGTAAATCTTGCTTAAATTTATTAACAAGCTCACCTACATTTTGATATTTTTCAGCTTCCATCTTTTTACCATCCATCTTTTTTTAGTTTTTTATGAAAATTAGGTTTGAAATGAAATTGAGTGTTGAGATTGATAATCTGGATATAAGGATTGGGGTCTTGAAGAATATTTTGCTTTGAATGAGTAATATTTTCAAGGCTATAATTTTGTAAACAGAAAGTTGACGAATCTTGAATAGAATGGCAACTACTATAGATGTCAATTGACCCAGTGAATAACCAAAAATAACATTCATGTGTTCAGGGAGAAGATATTTAAGTTGAATCCAGAACTGCTGAAACCCCCAATGTTTTTAAGTGTAAATCATATCTGGTATGTAGTCATGAACCACTAAGAGATGTTTGTTAACACTCCAAGGTCTATGCTCAATTACCTTGTTTAAAAAATCCCAGTTACATAACTTGAAAATCATCAGATTTGGTTCCAATTCCACAATTCTTACTTCTTCAGAAGAAATGAAAGGACAAGTGAAATTAATGAATCTTTCAACAGTATCATAATTCATCCTTCCTTCTATGATTATTTTTCCAATAGCGCTAGCCTCCCAATTAGAACTTTCATTCTCATTCTTATTATGAAGACAAGGGGGGTAACTAATCAATCTCCTATTACTGTAATTAATGGCAGAATTATGACAAACCCATTATGAAATTAAATTTATCCATCTAAAAATTGCACCTGCGTTTTGATTGAAAAGGGAGCAACCCCCATGAAATTTCTCCTCAGGAAAATCGATTTCAGACTCAATAACAGCTGAATCTCTTCTCAGTCTCGGCTAGAGCAGATAAGTGATAATGAGCACTAAGGGTGCTGGTTTTCAACTGGGTACTAAAAATTGCAGAGGTGTGATTTCTATAAGGAGTTCTTCTGTTTGCTAGTGAGATTAGGAGAAATGAAGCAATAGAATTAAAAGGAAGTTTTAGAGTCCTCATATGATGAGGAAAATTAGGTATGTGATGGGTTTATAATTGCTAACAAAACGGATCAAGTTTGTTAAGATTTGGGTTTTGGCTGTTGTGAAAAATCAGGGAGAAATAATTGAAATTATTATCGAAGAACTTGGAGAAGATGCTGCTGCTAATGTCTATTTCATGGGGGGTTGTTTATGAAGTTCATATTGTAACGGAAACTGAGAAGAATATAGCGTATTGGGTACTAAGTCATTCAATATTGTGGTGTTTGTTGTGAATAATTTGGCTAGATGTGAAGTTGTAAAGATCAGTTGAATGAATGATATACCCCTGGTTTGCTTTGTATTTGAATTTGCAGGGAGATTTAGAGTGTAGAAGATGCTTCATTGACTGACAACACAACCACCAGGTAATGTCACATAAATTGTTCGATAAATGGTCTGAATGAAATTTTCTTCACCACTTTGAGTTCGAAGGGTTTGAAGTGATTTTGGGGATTGGGAACGAGTTGTTTATTGGTTGAGTTTACATGGGTTCTGGTGGTTATACTTGAATAGATAAAAGCCTGAGATGAACAAGGAAATTGAGTATGAGATGAATTCATTAATGGAAGCAAGGGTGGTACAGGACTGATGGTTTTTTTTAGAGAATTGGGTACAATTTGTTCCTAAACTGCAGTCGGAAAGGAGTTGTTGCTGGTCTGATTATGGGGAGTTTACTATGGGTGCTAATAATCATTTTGCTGAAATCTTTTTAATTCAACTAGGAGGAGTAAAAATGGTGCAAGTGTACAGAAGTTTGAGAATTTTATAAATATTAAAAAAACTAAAGGGCATTATAGTAAACACATTAATAATTAAATTTTATATTATTGTTTAGATAATTACTAAACAGAAGTTAGAACTTAACCTAGTCAACGCGAGTCAACGTCGGGTCCAGGTACCAAGCCCTAACGTTGGACAAATGTTAGACCAAAGCCTAGTGTTGGTCTAAACCTGAGTACCAAACTCCAATTATCCCTTTGTTTTTTGTATTTTTGTATTTTTTTCCCTTCTTTTCTTTTCTTTTTGACAAAAAGATTGCAACTACAAATAATAATGAAATTAAAATTAACATGGCCATAAAAGAAGTACTTTACCGCTTGAATCTTCACAACTTGTATTGTCTTTGTATCCTAAACTTCAATAACTCTCATCTTTTGATTTTCTTCGCTCTTGTAAATAAGTCTTCAACTTGGATATAAAATTGCGCTCCTTATATGTAAGTCTTCAACATGTATTTAAAAATCTTCTCATTATATGTTGCTTTACTTGGATATGAAATTTGCTTTTTCTTGAACTGTTGCTTTTAAATCTTAAACGTCTTCAACTTTCCTTGTAGATTTTGATGTCGCTCCACTTGTTGATGATGATGTGTTTCTATGGATCTGTTGTTGGCGAGAGAGAGAATGGTGCTAACTGCAAATCAAACTACAAGAAGGTGGTTTTAATCTATAGACGTCACCCTCATGATTGACAAAATTAGCACTCAAAATATCAAACATAGTGCTGAAATGTTGTGAAGTTGGGTAGCTCACCATTCTACCCGGAATTAACGTACGGTGACACACACTCAAAAGAAAGCTTTTTAGTCAGCTACTAAGAAAATTTGAAAATTGATTTGAAAATAGGTAGTCTCCACTAATGATTGATCAGCAACTCTAATAATGCATTTCTCTATGCTCCTAATTTGCATCACCGGCATGATTAAATCCATTATTTAACACTCCAATTCATAAGAAATCCGAATGTAGTTCCCTAACACTTCCAAGTTCAGCTATGTCGGTCAGAATTCTCTATGTAAACATACCTAGAAGTATGCTAGTGACTCTAAAATCTCTACAAGTTGAAGGTTTTTTATGCAAAAATTTACAAAATTTTGAAAATTCGACTCAAAAAGGCTAAAAACTCTATATGCAAAATATCCAAACACTCCCCCACACTTAAACTTTACATTGTCCTCAATGTAATTAAGTCATCCAAAGTAAAATAAGGTGGGAAATCAAAATATGATATGCAAAAGAATAAAACTAAAACAAAAGGATAGAAAATACAAAACATATGGGTTGCCTCCCATTCAGCGCTTGGTTTAACATCGTCAAAGCCCGACGTTATTGTTATCGTCCGTACACCAATAATCTGAAAATTTGGTAATCCTTCCAAATAATAATATGCAATTCAAATAACAGTTTCGCGAAAACATTAGCACAAAATATAAATATTGAAGCTATCACTTTATTGAAGTTTCCCCCACACTTAGTCCTTTCTACACTCGGAAGTGGATGGAGAACATAGAATTCGGGAACTTCAAAAGGTTCTTCAGCATGGCGAACCGGAAAACTATTAGAATCAAACACATCAAGTGGTGGATACTTAGAAGCAAAATAATCCATTAAAACTTTGGAAGCACACAACTCCAATCCTAGGTGAGGTATTTTCTTAAAAGTTGGGTTAGCAACTCTTTTAGAATCTACTTCAATTGGATGGAAATGATCAATAGATATAGAATTATGCAAAGGATTAGACAAACCTTGTACGTGATCCTCATCGTTCTTAATTAACATTGAATTATTTATCTCAAGTATATCGTGGTCCTCTGTCGAACTATTATTTTATGCTTCAACCGAAATCTCAGCATCATTATAATCCTTGGCAAGCTCAATTGGGTCTTCGAAAACTTCAACCAATTTGGTTTCATTCTCAATCGTCATCTCTTTATCAATCTCATCATCGGAATCACTGTCAACCTCAGAATCGCCAACATCAAAACGACGTTCGAATTCCATGTCTACGGCCTTGTTAATTCCGTCAAGAATCTCTTGTGATGCACCGGCTTCTTCTAGCTAGTCATGTTTCTTTAAAAGTTTTCTAACATTAACACGCTTTCCGCCGTTACGCACAATCTCCTCTTTTGAAAAGAGTGAAGGAAAAGCACGATGAATAGGAGTAGGTCTTGATTCAGTATGATCACTCTTTAGCTCCAAACTCTCTGTCATCTGTACATTACTAGAAAACAATTGATCAGAAGCATAACTATCCTTCCATCCTCGTGATTGTTTTCTTACATGCCCGTCATAAGGTTGTTGACATGTATGAGAATATCCGTAAGGTTGCGTGGGATATTGATCATAGCCAAAATATTGGTTTTGATTATACCCATAGGATGGTTGGTAGTTGTCATAAGAATGAGATTGAAAACCATATTGATTACCACTGTTGTATGTGTAATCTTGTGCTCCGTACATGTTATTTCCATAAGGAAACATGACGATTCACAATAAAAATAAAATCAAAACAAAAAAAATCAAAAAAATAAAAACAAGATAAAAAAATAACAAATCAATTATCAACCGCTCCCCGGCAGCGACGCCAAAATTTGATGCGCGTCGTAAGTGCAACAAATTAATACAGATATTTCCCACTAATTAACTGGTAATATAGCGGTAGTAAGAGATCGTTCTCACAGAGAGCTGTGTAATTGATATGTTATTTAGTTCAGCAAAATAATAAAATATAATGGGGGATTGTTTGATGAAAGTAAAATAAAAAGATAATATGAAAGCAAAGATGATTAAGGAATCATTCGCCACCACTGAACAGAAACTTAATAAAAGTACTTATTTATTTCTTGCCAAATTTCTATTATCACCAACCGTAGAATAGCAATAAGCTCTGCTATCCCCGGAATTCATGTTGTCACTGAATACAGAAGCGCTCGACTACCAGATTCTATCCATCTGAGCTACCATGAATAAGCTCTGCTTCTGAGTTCTTGTTTTGCTCATAACTTCTTCATACGAACTCAGAATGACTCCATTATTTCACCATTGTCTTCATCTTCTCGTCCTCTACACAATGAAAAGTAGAAATCTTGTATATGAATGAGTTTCAATCAGTCTTTAGCCCTTCTTCACTTGTATCTATCTTCTTTCCTTGCACAATTAAGTGCAAATTTACTTCTTTTGGATGATTCACCTAGTAAAACACAAATAAGCGAAAACAAACATAATATACAATAATTTGCACGAAAACCAACAAATACTAGCATGGAATTGACACTAAATATATGTGAAATATGCACTTATCACATGACAACCTTAATGATGAAATTGAAGAAAAGAAGTGAATATGAGAAGTAAGAGATGGCTTCTCGAGAAACTACTAAAGGCACCCCCAGAAATGTCCCAGAAGAGTCGATAACGACGCCCGAAGGAGTTGATAAAGTCACCCAGGAGTTTTTTACTATATACAACCCAAAAGTTATATTTGTACCCCACAAAGTGCTAATCGCACCCCATGAATTGTTAAATGTACCCCTGATTGCTATCGACACCCCATCTGTTGGATAAGGGGAGATCATCTTCTCCGTTTGAATTTCAAATTTTGGCGGGAAATCAGGTTTTAATAGTTGAAAAATTAGGGTTCGGGATTTGAATGGGTTGTGATGAGATTAAAGTTCTGAAACTAAATGGGCTTGTTCCTAAGGTCTAATCAGGGATGGTAATGGTCTTTGTTTTGATCATAATTGGCTAGATAATCGGTAAAATATGAATCAGAGCTCATTGATTTTGGCAGGAAAATGTGTTCTTCATGGACAGATTTGATGTTCGGATTTTGGAGTTGTTATATGGAGATTAAATCGCTCAAACTTCTTGGATGTGCCTATTTGGTCGAAACAGGCTTGGTAAGGTGATTGGATTCGACAGAGTTGGGCTAAATAATCCCGGAGAAGAAAGCTGGGGAGGATATGTGTTACCGAGTTTTTGGATTGGTTTGGCCGTGATTTCATCGGGTTTTCTCATAGACCTGGGTTTAGTTAAGCTTGTAAGGATCAAACAGGGTTTGTACTAGTTTTGGATTCGAAGAAAAGGGAATTTTCCACGTACTTTATGCAAAATAGGGTTAGAGTTATATTCTCGGATATTTTGTGGAATGTTAGAAGAATTTTGGGAGAGAATGGCTATGTTTCCTAATAAATAGGGAAGTGTGACGTGTTGGGACTAAAAACAAGTAATCAAATCTTCGTATATCGAGTAGTTAACTAAAACAGGGATTTGGAGAAAAAGCCGTAGCTTGCCGTGAAGGAAAAGAAGAGATTTTCTCGAAGAAATTTAGGATTCTGTGGTGTATATATAGCCTTGGATTAAATCAGGAGTGAGATGGATACTTTGGAGAAGAAATATAGAGCTAGGAATCGAAAAATCATAATTCTCGGAAAGTTTTTGTTGCTGCCATTAATCAAGAACACGAAGAACATTGAACTGCAACAAACAGTTGCAGAACAATATCGTTAATCAACAACAGAAAATACAATATTGTTAATCAATAACAGAAGGCTTATATCGTTTCCTTCTTGGTAGCGAAAGACTTTTAGCAACTAAATAAGCTGCTCAATCCAGTAGCTAAAGACCTTTAACAACTGCAGAATCATTGTAAGCTTATTTATATCTTTTTTGAATACAATGATTAATGAAATTTTCTTCAATTTTGATTCTATGAGTAGCTAAATCTATTCTCTAGGATTTTGGAGGAAACTATTTTTGATGGGTAATATTTAGTAATTAATTTCTTTGGCATATTTACTCCAAAATTGTGTTTTAATTTGTCTAAATTTTTTCTCTTCTTTACATGCTTCGTAAAACCTGTTTTGGGTAGTTTCTACCGTTATTTTATAAGCGAATGAGGATTAGGCCTTAGAATAGCGACGAAAGTCATAAAAAAAGAGCTTGTAGTGTTATATCTTCCAAAACATGAGATTCAGTTAGAAAATTGTTTTGAGTAAAAATAGGAGTATTTTGTCAAAGAAACTATTATTGAGTTTACAAATCTTGGAAGTAGTGGAATCCAAAACCCTAGAATCTTCTCTCCTTGATAACAAAAAAAAAATCAATTTTAATTAATTTGTAATAAAAAACCAAATCTTCATAAAAGTCCGAGAATCAAATCCGTACTTACCACAATCAAAACTACATCATCAACAAATAGGAATTCGCGAGCCCGATTGAATATAAGAGAAATAACTTGAACGATACCAAAGACCAATGTTCAAGTATCAATCAATTTCAATTAACAACGAAGGTTGGATTTACCAATTTATCGATTCAACACACAACCTATGTTTCAATTATATAACAAAATATAATGCGGAAAAGAAGTAACACAGACACCAGAATTTTGTTCACGAGAAAAACCGCAAATGTAGAAAAACTCCGGGACCTAGTCCATCTTTGAACACCACATTGTGTTAAAATGCTACAGACACTATCCTACTACCAATGAACTTCACACTGGAATGTAGTTGAGCCCTAATCAATATCACATTTATTAAGGTACAGGTGCGCTTCTTACGTCTCTGAACCCCAGCAGGATTCTACGCACTTGATTCCTTTAGATGATCTCACCCACAACCAAGAGTTGTTATGACCCAAAGTCGAATACTTGATAAACAAATCTGTCTCACACAGAAAAGTCTATAGGAATAGATAAATCTGTCTCCAACATAAATACCTACGAGTTTTGTTCCGTCATTTGATAAATCAAGGTGAACAGGAACCACTTGAAAAAACGGACTTATATTCCCGAAGAACAACCTAGTATTATCAATCACCTCACAATAATCTTAATCATGTAGTAGCGAAACAAGATATTTTGGAATCACAAACGATGAGACGAAGATGTTTGTGACTACTTTTTATCTTGCCTATCGGAGAATTAATCTCGAGCAAATATTTGAGAATATGGTACTCAATATGATATAATGGAGGTAAGATCAGAACACGAAACTACAGAGAAAATAGTTGGGTCTGGCTTCACAATCCCAATGAAGTCTTTAAGTCGTTAACCTACAGGGTTTCGTGAAAAACCTAAGGTTAAAGGAGAATTGAATATAGTCGCAACTAGTATCACACATTGTTCATTTTAACCACAACTAGTTCAAATGACTTAAATGAAACTAGTTAAAGAGTTGTTCAATTGATATATTCTCATAGAAGTATACAAGAACACTCGAATCAATTCATGAATATTATAGCCACAGTTTGCAAAGAATGCATTCCTTAATATATAAATGTATTACTTCATGAGCCAAACGATTATAAAACTTTAACCACCGAAGTATACATACGGATACAAATACCTAAGTAGTCGGTCTGAGTTTGGGTTCGCCAGTATGCGAACGGGTACGCATACCTAAGTACATTTCCAAAACCCAGCTGAAATTCCTGGACCTATACCTTATGCAAGTACGCGCACCGGTATGTGTACTTGGTACCCGGAATTCCACCATTACAAGTACGCATACTATAGTTCCGGTCATGGATCACATACATGCAAGAATGCATAATATGTTCATAATCCAATAGTTCTAAACTCTATTTCAATCATTGAAACTTTCTTAGAGGATGACAATAGCTGTTTTCACACACTATTAGCGCCAAATCAATTTTCCAGATATTGAAATAATCATAAAGAAACATTCCAAGTCTACACCAAATGATTGTATCACACAAACCATGTAAGATGTTACTCGACGATTTTCACATGATCATCTTTTGAATTTTGTCAAGAATATAAGATGAACTTGGTTGAAGCGAAAGCTTACCAACACATATTTCGAGAAATATGTAAGCGAGTTAAACTTAGCTCGAAATCTCAAATGTGTATAATCGAATACTATATAGTAATACGAATTTTGTCTCAATATAGGAGATATAGTAGAATTAGACTCTGCAAGTGATAGATGAGTTTTAGTCTCCACATACCTTTTATTGATGAAGTTCCGCAATCTCTCCTTAGTAGTTCTTCGTCTTTAATTGATGAACGGCATGAAGTCTAATGCTCAACTACACAATCTATCTTAGTCAGAGACATCATTATAAGTAGACTAGAAATTAAGACTTATAGTTTTGATCACTAACATTGACAAAATTCTTGAGATAGCAACGCTTGCGAGTTCGACCGAGCAATGCTCAAACACATTTTATAGAAATAACAAACTGATCGAAGTTCCTTCTATGATTTCTGAAAATCCTTCTATCACGTACACGTTCGTTCCAAACAGTCCACCATATAACAAATGGTAGAAGATTCCAAATCTGCTTCTCTAAACTACGACTCTTGCTCCTCTTCCATTCCTACATATTCTTTTTACTGACTTTGATAAAGAACATTTCTCATTAAAACTGTGCAAGAAATAGTCAGATGATAACCAAAGACTGAAGCACAAAAAATACCATTGTGTGAATTTGTTATACCAATAATTGCACTTTTATTGAAGTTGACCGTTAAACCAGATATAACTTGGAATGCAGAAAGAATAATCTTCAAGTTGTTAATTTGTTCCTCGGAGTCATCTAAAAAAGCTACTAAATCATCATCAAACTGCAAATGGTTTATGATGGTTCTATTATCTATAACCTGAAAGCCAGAGATAAGTTCCAATTCAGCCGTCCTTTTTATCATTTGAGAGAGTAATTCGACTACCATTATAAACAAGAAATGGGAGATGGAATCTCTCAGCCACCCTTTTTTATCATTTGAGAGAGTAATTCGACTACCATAATAAACAAGAAATGGGAGATGGAATCTCCCTGTCTAATCCCTTTCTGGCTTCTAAACATGCGTGTTGTGCCATTTATTAAAATCGAGAATCTAACAGTAGAAACACACCAACTAATCCACCTTCGTAACAACATTCCAAAACCATATCTGTCCATCACAATATCCAAGAAATTCCAATTTATGTTGTCGAAAGCTTTCTCGAAGTCCACCTAGCAAACAAGACCAGACCTATTGGATCTTATTCTTGAGTCAATCACTTCAGCCGCAATCAAGATCCCATCATTTATCTGTCTATTATGAACAAATGCACCTTGATAATTAGAGATGATAAAGGGCACCACCAACTTCAGTCTCTCTGCTAGTAGTTTAGAAATTATCTTATACACTCCACCAATAAGACTGATAGGCCTGAATTTATCTAAAGTTACAGCCCCACTAGTCTTGGAAATTAGTTTCAAGCAGGTATAGTTTAACCTCCGGTCTAAAGATGCATTACTTTCAATTTCTTTGATTACAACCATCAAATCAGACTTTATGCTAGCAATTTTACTAATCATTTTTACTGTCCCCGAAGACCTGGTGAAAAAACATGATTATTCTACAATTCCCTGACCATTTAGCATGAATTGAGAATGTTACAGATGTTTTTTTTTTATCAAAAGAGAAGCATATAGAAATAAATTGTGCATATAGAGTTACAGTGGAACCTCTGTAAATTAATACTCGCTAAAATAATAATCTCGCTAAAATAATAAAATTTCCGAGTCCCTTATTGGGCATATAGTGCTAAAATAATAATTTCGATAATATAATAATTTAATACGTTTCAAAAATCTCCCTTAAGTATTTATAGGTCCCAAATATTATATAAATTAATAATTTTCTATTAAGTCATATTCTGTCATTCAAAATAGTTTTAATATTCTTACATAGCGTGTGCGTTTAGCAACAAGTCATACAATAAGCCCTTTTTGAATTGCAAATCATATTCTTTTGAAAATAAACTCTCTTGAACCGGTCATGACATTATCAGTGCATGACTTTCAACAACTCTTTTGAGGAGTCCAACCGCCTCGGAGCCAAGAAACCAAAAGTATCAAAAAAGCAAAGGGAATAAAAGTGTGTCCATTATCAATACATGCTTTCTCATGCTTCACTATCTTACCTGAGGCATCTCTCAAATGCCGTTTGGCCGACAAGAAAGGTACCATGTCCAATGCCTACTAACGGAGAAACCCCCGCGAGGTCAACACATGCATGTTTTCCATTATCCCATCCAAAGATAAGTACGTCATTGATCCGAGTGTGGATCTCCCCTCCAGTGGGTTTGTCAAAAAGTTGACAGCCGCTTCCTTCTTTGCTGAAATACCGGCTCGCCAGAACACATCATATAAGATATCTCTCACATGATTATGAAAAGTTTTTTATACATATCAAACTTTAGAAAAATATGAAACAATAGTTGCTTGTTTTTCTTTGAAGTTCAAATCTAATTGTATTTCATCCCTAATAGTTCGTAATGCCAAGTAGTCCCGGAGTCAAGACCCAGAGTCAAATTCAATTATTGACTTTATCAAATAGTTCGTAACCTGTCCAATCAATGTAGTAGTATGTCGTTGGAGCTTAGCTTGTTAGGCTTCCAACTAGTTAATGTAATACTCTTTATCCAATAAGAAAATAAAACAAATTCTTTAAAATAATAAATTATTAATCTATCGATAATTTAATATCGCTTTAAATTAATAAAATTTAGTAGTCCCAAGGCTATTAAATTATAGAGGTTTAAATGTAGTTGGAAAATTGAATAGAGGAGTCAGTCACTGAGTCAGATGGGCATTTATATTGTTTTGGAGCCGTTGAAAAGTCGTGTGATGGTAATTCCAAAGACAACTGGTCTTCATTCGTTATAATCTAAGCTTTGGTGTACTTAAAAGGTAGCGTTCACTAATATTAATGTCTGATTAGCGGAATTACCAAGAGGAAATTATACAAAACAAACACCATTAGTTAATTGTCATTTGGCTTCATTGGTGCGGGACACGATACACCCAACATGCATACCGCAAATATAATAGAAGAGAAAAAAGACAAGGCATCGAGTTTATCCAAGTTGCAAGATCGAGCTCAGCTATTGCAATTTTGCAAAGCAAACAAAACAGCTATTGCAAACTTGCAATGTAAACAAAATAGCTCCAGTGTACTTGAGCATGATAGGTTCCATGAAATAATGCAAGCAATGCAGATTTTGTGTTAGCATTATTTTGATTTACTTTCTGCAAATCACCTGACTAAAAAGTCCTGACCTCTGTTTCATTTCTTTGTCTAGTCCTTTTCTCTGATTTTAAAAATTAGTATTCAAAGTTAAGTCTTTCAATAGCATGCCTTATCTCGGGGGATTTTTGCTTAAACAAGTTACCACTAATTATGGTTTAGAATCATACTATAAACTAATCACAAGTGGGGACGTTTGTGTTGGCTGTGAATAAACTAATCACAAGTGGGAACGTATGTGTTGGCTGTGAAAGCGGTTTAGAGAAAAAAGAGGTCGTGCAAAACCGTGTTCTTTACGTTCTTCTTAAATAAAGAAAGATATAAATGCAAAATTTTGGAAAATAAAATCTCGAGCAATAAGTATTGAGCTATAAATACGAGAGTTACTCATCTTTTATATCGGGAAGGAATTAAATTTTGTTCATCTGATTTGGGTAAAGAGTCTGGGAAGATTGGTATAACTGTGCGGTTATTATGGCAAGGCAATAAACACGAAACAGATTCGGTATTTTAGAGCCATAGATGGTGGGTAGGAGTAGTATTTCAGGGAGAAAAGAAAGGTGTATATTACATGCAATATATCTTCCGGTAATATCACCCGAATATTATTCGGGAATTTCGCCCTATTTATTGACATACGAAGATATTTTAAAAGCTAGACTTGGTCATAGGTGATTTATATAAGAGGTAGATGTCTCTCAGTTTTTCTCTCACCACCAGCTACAGATACAACTACAACTTGTTTTCAACTTTTCTATCAAACCACTTTCAATTCTCATCCGCTCAGTTCTATTTTCTCTCCTACCTTATCTTGATATTAGTTTTTGCCTGAAACTTCTAGCTTTTTTTTTATTTCGTCTCCTAAAACAAAAGAATTTTGTGCACAAATCATGTATGAGTCTGTGGAGGATTTGTTTATAGAGACGAACGAAAAAAAATCCAGAAAAATATCTATTGGAATTTTAGAGTCTGGTCTGCAAATCCTTGAGTTGTTGTTAGCTATGGGATTTGTAAAAATCTGTGCGATTCATGATCTTAGAGGTGTAACAGGAAAAGGAAGTCGCGTGTTTGACAGATTTTTTTGAATATGAGAAGAAAATCAAGTGTTTGTGAGATGAAGAAGAAAAACATCAAGATGAAGAATCAGAAGAAATTAAGAAACGAAATCTTTTGTTCCAGTGTGTTTGAAACGGATATCTCAATTCTTTGCAACAGTTTCTTTCGCCACACTATAGAACACTGAAGCGTTGCCAATATTGTCATCCCGGTCCCTCTGCACTAACGGCTCAGATCAGAAGTGAGGCTATCTGACGGACGATTTCATTCACGAATCCATCTACGGCCATCACATCTGGTCATCCGATCTGGCGGTCGAAAGCATTGTCAATGATTCCTCAGTTGTTTCATCCGATATAAATCCACACATTGGCATCTTTAGACTTTTACTGAACGAATCTTATCTCTATCTCTTCCTCTCTCGTTCTCATTAAAGGTAAAACAACGATCTAGGGTTCCATAATTTCTCTTAATTTTTTGTTTTGTTTTTGATTTTGAACAAATCTTCGGTCGTTCCGCAATGATCTTATAGTAATTAGTGATTTGATTTTCGATTTTCAGTTGTTCCGATCGGCGATTCTTTTCAAGACAGGCAAGTTTAAACATATTCAGCGACTTTACAAGGTGATATTCATATTTATTTCTGGTATAGTTTTATCTCTTCTAGTTGAAATAGCGAGTTGTTCTTTGCTGTAAGTTCAATCCGAAATCGTGTAGTGGAATCTTTGAAGCGTTTTACTGGATCTAATTTCTTTTCTTGATCGGTTAATGTCTCATGCTTTCGTTTATCATGTTCATGTTTAATTTGTGATTCAGTAGATCTTTCTTTATTTGATGCCTGATTGTACTTAAATCTTGAAAGTTACATACCGATCTAGGAATTGGGGGGATTGAAAAATCTTAAATCATTTATTCTTATTAGGGTTAGAAGTTATTCAGTGGTGTTGTTCTTCTATAATAGATATAATTGTGTTTTTGATGATGCAGATTTTGTTCTATACACTTTTTTGGTAGTGATCTTTATCATCTTAGAAGTTTATATGTCATTTTTTTATTACAAGTATCTTTTTATGATGTACCCAATCATTGTTATAGTATGAATGTGCATTTCTGCCTCATAAGTTGTTTAAGTCCGTGTATCCCCTGTATTTGATTAATTTGTTCAAGTCAGTGTGTCCCCTGTATTTGATTAATATATGTATGGTTAAGAGGTATACTGGTTCTTGATGAATCTTGCTTGGATTTCCCTGTATTAGTCTGTATTACATTGTTATGTTATGACTTCTCTGTGCTGAGGCTTACAAGTCTTTCTCTGTGTTGTGTTTGTAGTTGTTCTGTTTGTTGTCATGGCCATGGATGATGTTGCGTTGCGGTCCAGGTTAAACGAGGTGTATAAGAAGGATTCTGAACTTTTGATACAAGTTTATGAGAATTCCCAACCAAAAGGGAAATTGCCTGAGAAGGTGTTAGATGTCCTTAATACGTGTAATCGTGTTACACGTGACTTCAGCATTCAGATTAATGATTCTGGAGAAACACACCTTCGTCAATTTGTTCAATATGGAGCTGATAACCCAAGCTCCAAGAGACAACACTTCTAAGAAGATGTATTCTGAGTTGCAATTGGTAATACATCATTAATGGTCTTGCTACTATAATGTTGTTATTCTGACTACATACTATGAGAGCACGATTTTGGAACCTGGTTGACCCAAATAGCTTCCCTGAGTTCTGACTATCTTGGATTGTTTTTCTTGTCTGAAATCTGTTTTCTTCATGGTTTTAAGTTCATCAATTGGCGACCGTGTTTTACAATGGGTAATGACTATTTTAGATTCCCAAATGCTCTCATTCACTAGGTATAATCTTTCCGAGGAACCACTTGAATGAATCTAAATGATGTAGAATCTAAATGATGTAGTTCTACTGATGGAATTCCGGCCTCCCAACTCCTTTATTTTACTTTGGATTAGTCATCTGTTAGTTTAAATACATGAATTGTAATGTTCATCTGTGATCAGATGTCAGTCATACATTTTATTCAAGCATGTTCTAAACTATGTGATACATTTTAGTTACCTGACTGACCTCTTGTTTTTCCAGGTCCTGAAAAAGAGTTATGAACCTATAAAGACTGAGATTGCAAGGTTGGCTGCCCTGAAGGGCCCGCTTCAAAGTAAGTGCCACTTCTTATTCATCCTGTATTAGTTTAACTTCCTAGGAAATGTTTAGCAAGGCCATAAGGTTGTTCACTATGGTGCGCTTCTATTGGCTTTGCCAATCAATTTAAGCAAACCTACCCCAGTTTAGATTCATCTCTAATTTTTCTCTTATTATGTTTATAGGTAAAACCTGAGGCTGCAAGAGTTGGGAGGGACTTGGTTTATTTAGTGAATGAACATCCTATGGTGTGCGTGCTTGGAGTAGCTTTCTGAAGACCTGTCTTTATAAGTTGTTTTGAAAACAATGATACTTTGTTTTTTTGTTCAGTTAGTTGTGTTTTGAAGACGGAGATAGCTTTATTTTCCTATCCCTATCTATCAACTCCGAATTTTAAGTAGAGCAGTGCTCTCCCGCGCATATGTTTTTCATTATAAATTCTCCACTTTCAACTACAAATATATATTTTGTTCATTGTATTTTTTGACATAGACGGTTACGATAATAGGTATGCCACACATGTTTAAAGAGACATAATGGTTTTTAAAGAAACTGCAATTGTTGCTAGCTGACGAAGGCTTATAAAATTATCCGCAGATGTAACTGTTTATATTAACTTGTAAGCAGTGGAGTTTTAGTAAATAAACTAAAAGATTACTGTAATAGTAGGTATCCAACAATTAGTCAAAAACAACATCACAAATTTTAAAAAGGTACATCATGAGAAGGAAATTCATAATGCTTTGTATCAATTTCTTCACCCGAGTCGTATAAGTTTTCCATTTCTTCATCTGAGTCTGAAACGCGTCGTATCAATTTTTTCACCAAGAGCAAGACTGTCTAACTCATCAATAACATTATCCCACGGTGTACGAACCCAGCGTGGACGAACCGTGTACCTCTTTGAATTTTCTCCCATAGCTTCCAATGATACAAAGGTATCTGCGTGAGCAACTGCTTCGACAGCTTCAAAATAATCGGTTAATGCATCGTTGGAAATCATCTTCAAAACCTTGGTTTTCGTGTCATAACCATAAAGCACAGATTTAGCATACAGAAATATGATTACTCCATTCTTTGCAAGTAAAATCGGTTGAATATTTCTTCCACGAGATCCAACCGCGGCTTCGTAATCTATATCAAACTCCATACGCCAGGTCTCCTCCGAATCGCTACTTTTTGTCAAGGACCATATTTCCATGGGTAATTTATCCATATAAAAACACATGCCTTCCCAATGCTACAAGTCCGCATGTATCTTCGTTTTGACGGTTTTGCAGGCAAGGAGGGGCAGACGATACCAATCGAAACTCTTCCTTGGCCAAGTCAAAGGCCACAACTTTGTTGTACGAAACCCAATAAATTGCATCATTTGCATAGACACCAGCATTCAACGTCGACAACCCATAGGAAACTATACCTATTGCTCTCCACCCGCAACCACTTCCAAGTGTGTATACTTCGACATTTCCTTCAACGTACGTATCAAGGTAATGGATTCTAACAACCTTGTACTCATTGGTTGACCGAACATACCCAAATCCACATGCTACACGACCATACATGTTAACCTCTCCTTCCAGTTTATCTATGAGATCGGGACCAACTTCTTCTTTGTTTACAACTAGTGGAGGAAGATAAACATATTCTCTGGTAAGGGGATTACAAATATAGATGGGATCCAACATTAAATGGTGGTGTTGAAACGCACAAACCAAACCATTGCACGAGCCAACTAAGTGATAACTTAAAGGTTTGTTGTGCATAGGAGGATGATAGATCCTTTTCAGGTTTTGATTGTAGATGTATTTCTCATTCATACTAATCCTATCACTTACTTGTCCTCCATGGAAAAGTAAAGTTATGAACTCATCAGGGTCGTCAGTGCAACAAGCAAAGAAGAGACACGGCTCTACCTTAGCAGCTAGATTATCATCGCCATCGTCGCCATCATGAAGATGTTTAAGCTGGCGAGTGAGGTGCATATTAGCAAAGTTACTTCCACGGATGAGAGTTACCCAGTTCGTGCAAACTAATTTGCAAACTAAAACAGATTCTGCTGGAACCCGAGAAAGAATATCTAGTACGATATCCGCGGGAACAGACTCCATATATGCCCGTCCAACTAATAACAAAATCAAAAACCAAAGTGTAAGAAAATCTTGCCAGTTTCAGAAAAAAAACTTTGGCGGATGTGCTTTTCTACTATGCTCGCTAGACCTTGTTATTATTTATAGGCTTCAATGATTCCAAAAACAACACCGCCACTGAAATAAAGAAGTCATCCTGAACTGGAAACAGAACTGAACCAGAAAAAGGAAATCACCTAGTTTGGCAATCAAACTAAAACCCAAGACTACCGAATCCTAGAGAGAGACAAATCGACCAACTTGCGATTCTGTCACCTCCAAGTGTCATATATAACGTTTAAGACATGGCAAAGGTTAACACGTGTCATTATAGAAAAATGCCTGAGGTGTCATATATTGTTAACACATGTCATTATAATAAAATAATGCTTGAGGTGTCGCATAGTAAAAGAGGGAGCCTGCACAAAAATCCCGTGCTCTACACATCATAAAGTTAGACACGTGGCAAGTACCAGAAAATCCACATCATAAAATTGGACACGTGGCAAAATAAAGTTGACTTTGATCTACGTGTCGTTCTGTATACTGGATCCTAGATTTGGGCCAATGTTTTGGGGATTCCTCAAAATCAAAAATAACGTTGACATGGAAACTGGAATATAAAACTGCCCAAGCATGGACAAACTGCAAAGATAAAACAACAACAACACTACCTTCGCCTTCTTGAGTGTCTCCGGGCATTAATACTTGGGAGCCTCTTGTTGTGGTGGTGCCACCACCCAAAACTGGTTGTGCGGCAGTTGAACCATCATCCTGATGAGTATTGCTTTCAGAATCCAGAGAACGCACATCAGTTCTTTGATATGTTTCACCTGCCGTTTGCACGAATGTTCAGATATAATGCAAACAAATAAGTTGATGCAGAACCCACACTGTATATGACCAAAACAGAGCAGTTTTATAACAATGAGACCCCACGAGCATCTTTGCGCATCATTGAACCTACTCGAAATTTTGTAACAATGTTTTTCGACAAGTCAGACCCATGCATCTTTGTAAAGCAGGGCAATTATTTGCACAAGCACCGTGTATATGCAACAGTGAACAGTCGTACCAGCAACAGATGTGAGTTATACATAACCTACCTAAACATGGCTGAGGAGATGCCAAGCCAAATTATTCACAAGAAGAAGATAAAACAACAACGCTACCTTTGCCACACACTGGTATTACTGTTGCGGAGACACTCAGATCATTACAACGTGAAATTGATTCTTTGGTAGTTGGACCATCATCACGAAAAGTATTCCTTTCATAATAATGCAGATCAGTATTTCTTTCAAAATGCAGAAAATCCACATCAGTTCTTGGACATGGTCCTCCTGCAGTTGGCACAGATGTTTAGAAATAATGCAAGCAAATAATTTTGATGACAAGAAAGCCTAGTGCTTTTGTAACAATGATATGGTACGAGTATTGGTACGGGTATTCCACAACAATGCTACCTTTGCCAGCCTTTGGTATTACTGATATTACTGCTTGGGCGCCATGGGAGTCGGGTTCACCTGCAGTTTGCACAGATGTTTATATGGTATGGGTACTGTTACATTTTCTACAGCAAAGATAAAACAACAACGCTACCTTTGCCAGGCATTGGTATTGCTGCTTGGGAGACAATATCATTACAAAGTGAAATTGCTTCTTCTTCGGTAGCTAAACCATCATAACGAGAAGTATTGCTTTCAGAATCCAGAGAACCCACATCAGTTCTTGGATATGGTTCACCTGCAGTTTGCACAGATGTTTAGAAATAATGCAAACAAACAGTTTTGATGACAAGAAAGCCTGGTGCAGAACCCACAGCGTGTATGGTACGGGTACTGTCACATTTTCTACAACAAAGATAAAACAACAACGCTGATCACTTGATGTTGACCATAACAAGTTGTGAAGATTGAGGGGAGAATGTGTTGGAAACCTAAAACAATGGGATGGTCATGCATTACTTAAGTCTCTTGGTTGTGACTCTTCCAATCGACAAACTATTCAAGACTAATTAGTAGTCACTGAGAAAGCATGGACAAACTGCAGAGATAAAAGAACAACCCCACCTTCGTCAGCCGCCAAGTGTATTCTTCCTGGTTGGGAGTCGATGAATTTTGCTCCCACACGAGTACTACCTAAACCTCTGGCAGTTGAATCATTGCTTTCAGACTCCAGAATACCCAACTCAGTGCTTTGAAATGTTTCACCTGCAATTTGCACAATTGTTTAGAAATGATGCAAACAAATAAATTTGATGACAAGAAAGCCTGGTGCAGAACCCACACAGTATATGACTCATCTGGTAAACAATCCAGATCCCACCTATATCTGAAGGTAAAACAACAACGCTACCTTCGCCAGACTCTAAGTATAATCCTGGTTCGGAGCCAATGAATTTTGCTACCAGATGAGTACCACCTAAAACTCTATCTGAGGCAGTTGAACCATCATCATGACAAGTATTGCTTTCAGACTCCAGAATACCCATCTCAGTGCTTTGACATGTTTCACCTGCAGTTTGTGCAAAAATGTTTAGATATAATGCAAACAAATAAGTTTGATGAAGAACCCACACTGTATATCAGCAAAGCAAAGCAGTTTTATAACAATGAGACCCCACAAGCAATTTTGTAACAATTTTTTCGACAAGTCAGACCCATGCATCTCTGTAAAGCAGGGCAATTATTTGCACAGTGAACAGTCGTACCAGCAACAGATGTGAGTTATACATAACCTACCTAAACATGGCTGAGCAGATGCGAAGCCAAATTATTCACAAGAAGAAGATAAAACAACAACGCTACCTTTGCCAGACATTGCGGAGACACCCAGATCATTACAAAGTGAAATTGCTTCTTTGGTAGTTGAATCATCAAAATGCAGATAAGCATTTCTTCCAAAATGCAGAAAATCCATATGGTCCACCTGCAATTTGCACAAACAGAGCAGTTTTGTAACACTGCTATGGTACGAGTATTGATACGGGTACTGTTACATGTTCTACAACAATGCTACCTTTGAAGTCCTTTGATATTAATTCTCCTGCTTGGGAGCCATGCGAGTCGGGTTCACCTGCAGTTTGCACAAATGTTTAGAAATAATGCAAACAATCAATCTTGATGGCAAGAAAGCCTGGTGCAGAACCCACAGCGTATATGGTACGGGTACTGTGACATGTTCTACAACAAAAATAAAACAACAACGCTACCTTTGTCAGAGTTTGGTTTTACTGCTGGGGAGCCACGGGAGTCTGATACCATAAGCATTCCATCTGCGGTGATGTAAGTGGTTGACACATCAACATGACAAGTATTGTTTTTAGAAACCAGAAAACCCTTGTCAGTGGAAGTTGAACCATCATCAAGATAAGTATTGCTTTCAGACTCCAGAATATCCATCTTAGTTCTTTGATATGCTTCACCTGCAGTTTGCATAAATGTTTAGAAATAATGTAAACAAATAAGTTCGATGACAAGAAAGCCTGGTGGCAGGACCCGCACTGTATATGAGTAAAACAGAGCAGTCATGTAACAATGATACGGTACTAAGTATTGGTATGGGTACTGTTACCTAGAAAGACTTAAGAGTGAATATATAGCACATAAGAAGAGCTGCAACTATGAAGAACACCAGCAGCAAAATCCAAACAAGCTGGTATGGGTCTTGTGGTCATAAATCTAATCTTGATAATATGCAAAAGAAGCAAGACAAAAACCAGTTCCACAGGAAACAATTAAACACAGACCCATGCATCTTTGTAAGGCAGGGCAATTATTTGCACAAGCACCGTGTATATGCAGATGTGAGTTATCATGTACTAGGAAAAATCATCAATACTAAGAAACCTCAACTCAACTCAGCAAAGCAATGAATCCTATCAGAATGCATAACCTACCTAAACATGGTTGAGCAGATGAGAAGCCAAAATATTCACAAGAAGAAGATAGAGAAGGAGCTTATTTTAGTTGTGTTTATTTACAAACAACAAACTGATTGTGTTGAACAACCATTCAAAAGCCATTAATTTATATAAACAAACTGATTTTCGACTTCTAACATGGATTGGGTTCATTCAAATGTATCACTTGGACATCAGCGTCTTAAACAACATAACAAGTTCCCCTTGCCATGAAGACCGATTAGTAGTCATCGAGGAAGCATTACAGAAGCCCAAAAAAACTAATCCTAACCTAACCACTTAACCTAATCTCAACCTGATGATGTTGACCACAAGAAGTTGCCCTCGCCATGAAGAATGAGGGGACAATGGATAAAACAATGGGATGGTCATGAATTCACCTCAGTCTCTTGGTTGTGCCTGCAGTAGTCTGCACATGTGGACCTATCTAAACAATGTTATTTCCAATCGACAAACTATTCAAGACTAATTAGTAATGACTGAGAAAGCATTGGACAAACTGCAAAGATAAAACAATATCAGTACCAAGTGAAATTGCTTCTTCGGCAGCTAAACCATCATAAAGAGAAGTATTGCTTTCAGAATCCAGAGAACCCACTTGACATGTTTCACCTGCAGTTTGCACAGATGTTTAGAAATAATTCAAACAACTAATTTTGATGACAAGAAAGCTCTGTCCAGAACCCACAGCGCATATGGTACGGGTACTGTTACATTTTCTACAACAAGGATAGAACAACAACGCTACCTCTCCCAGCCTCTGGTTTTACTGCATCGGAGTAACAATAACCCTTCTTTCTGTGGAAGTTGAACCATCATCACAATAAGTATTGCTTTCAGAATCCAGAAAACCCACAACAGTACGAGTACAACAAAGATAAAACAACAATGCTACCTTCGCCAGCCTCTGATATTACTTCCTCTGATATTAGTGGTCGGAGGCCATGGGAGTCTCCTGCAGTTTGCACAAATGTTCAGAAATAATGCAAACTAATAAGTTTGATGACAAGAAAGAGGACCCAAACTGTATATGAGAAAATCCAACTTAAAGTTGGTTGGTCTTGAAGTGTCTGCACCAACTCAGACGAGATGTCCAAGATGTAATCTTGATCTGAATTAGCAAGCCATCTTTTAATTCATTTGCCAACAACAACTACATCATGGAACAACTTATTCAATCAACTTACAAATAATCCAAACTCCAACCACAACGACCCGGAGCCTTAGCATGCCCCACAAACAACAGCCATCGACTCCTGCAACAACCAACATTTAAACTATAACCTCACCTTCTGTTTTCTATTATGGACCCTATGGATATCAAGAAATGATCTAGTCTATCAACAAAAACAAACAACCGGAAGAAATCATAGCACAGGCACAAAAATTACAACAAGAGTATTTGAACCTTTGCCTCGCTCACCTGATCATACCGGGAGATACACCAACATTCAACCGCAACAACATGTGAGATAGAAGGACAACAACAATATCGGTAGGTTGGTCCATCAGAACATCAAGCGGATAAAGATTAACACACGAGATGGGCGGCCGAGGCCACGGGGTTTACGGGACAGGATTAGTCTGTAGAGACTACAAGCAGTTAATAACAATGGATCAACCAGGAATCACCACTGCCCTAATCTAAAACACGGGCACTACTCTTAGCCTCAAACGACGTTAAGAATATGAGAGAGACAATGGCACTAGAATTATTTGAAACGGACTCGAGAGAACCTCTTGCGTTTCATCACATCGGACACTATAGGCACATAGCGAGGAATGATTGAAGAAATAAAAAGTAGACTTAGGAAAATCCCATGCTCGCAACACAACATAACTACGGGGAAGGAAATCGAAAGGCGGACGGATTAACAAACAATGCGGCGAGATGGAAGCCAAGTAGGAAACTATTGACCAAAATTTGGGACCGGGCAATCCCATATTTTATAAGTCATATTTTATTTCAAGACTAAGGGAGACACATACCCGACAGTTTGGGCCCCAATTTTCTCTAATAAAATCCATGCTTCAAAAAAAAAATCTGCATCAGCACTTTTCGAATTCCAAATTCCACATTCACAATTCAAATTGATAAGTCGTCCGCTTTGGGATCTTGTATGCAACTTAATTCTTCATCGACTCAAATTCTCTAACAACAGCAGCTAAAACAAACCATTTCCCCTATCGTTTTGGAGTACCGGAATTTACTAGAGAATTGTTATTTTTTAGTTCTATTGAGCTTGATCATGTCCATATATCTCAGGAAAGAAAGAAGTTTGTCATGCTTGCATTCACAATCGATTAAGCTGAACTGAACTTTGAATTTTGATTTCACCACCAAAATACTGATTACGGTTTTATAGTGTGCTTCTTCTTCGTTACGGTGAAGGAGAGAGAGTGGCATATAATGGTTTTTTACGTGATGGATGAAAAGAAAATAACGAAGAAAAGAAGGAAGAGGCAAAAGAAAAGAAGAAGATAAGAGCTGGCTTTGACTTGACACACGTAAGTATATATCTGTCTCATTAAAGATAAGGCACCTGTATGTTTAAGAAAAACTAAGCAAAAACTAAGCATTCTAGAAACTTGGCCGGGTATCTCGTGAATATCCCAGCATCTCGGTGTCTCCCGGACACAAGCCGAGGCGATCTAACATTCTGGATTAGCTACATTGTACATGACAAAGATTATAAAGCCACACTGAGACATTTGCATGTATGAGTCGCCTAGATAAGAACCCATTCGATTGGCTAGGCGACTAATTTCACCATTGTCATATTTGATTTAATTATTAATTTCAAGACCATGCATCTAAGAAAACAAGATAAAATACATCAAAATAAAATCTTTCCTCCTAATGATTACAAAGCCACACCCTGACACTACAAAAACATGACATGTATGAAATGAAATCAGTCATCAGCAAGAAAGCCACTACGATTATCTAGAGGACTAATTTCAACGCTCACGAATCATTGTCATATCTGATTTAATCTTAGTACCTAAGACTAAGTTAAGTGTTGCAATTCAAAAAAAAAAAAAGTGTGACCTAAAAATTAACACTAGTTCTCTCTCTTAGCATGTACTCGCAGGTGAAGTGCTTGTGAGATTGAAATGATTTGAATGGTTCAGTAGCACAAAATCACTTTATTTGAATGGTTCAACGCTCCCAAAAATTATAAAAATCACATGGATCACAAAAATCACAAAATTTGATCCTGACGTAAAATTGGTTGTGTGTAACCAAACAAATACTTTGTGATGGTCCCGGTGTCGTGGGATCACAATTACCGCTAGAATTAGCACTCCCCATAAGACTTGGGAGGTTGCCCTAAGGCGACATGAATTTGCGCCTAATCTAGCGGCTAGATTACAAAGCCTGTCCTAACATGAACACAAATATGACATGTATGGATTAGGCTCAAAATCTATTCGATTAGCTGAATCCGAAAATTCTCAAGAATCATACAATCATTGTCAATTTCCATTTCATATATGTGCGGTTACGGTGATTATGTGAGCCTAACCTAGTATTAGCAAGTTCCTCATCTCCAGCTCCTTTCGGTAAAAGCAGGATCGAGAAACAATGACGCCTATTCACAACCAAAAGAACAATATTCCATCAGATGCTACTCAATGCACAAAGTAAGTACTAACATATTTCAGCTTTTCTATGCAAACTAAAAATAAAATTCTACTTCCCATTAAATATCAAAGAAGAAGATAATTTAGGAATAACAAATAGAAAAATTTGAGTAAAATAATTTTGAGAGAAATTTCAATCAAGCTCTATAAAAGAAAAGTAAACGGAAACCCCAAAAAAGAAACAAGAATCAAGCATAGATAAATTTTGCAATATTAAGAGTGACCCTGTGGATGTGCTCACGGGGTAAAACAAGAACGGATTTACCAATGTCTTTCCATCAAACATCAAAACTCAAATAAAATTACATTGCATAAAACAAGAACTGATTTACCACTAGATATTAAAACGACCATTTATGTATCTGATACCCATCCTCTTGCACCAAATTAGGGGGTAATTTTTTGAGATCTAATTCTAATAAAAATATAACTAAAAATTAGGCTTTAACCATCCCAACCCAATCCATATAGAGAGGGTTTAGTAGAAATCCTAGAATAATAAGAAAAACACATATCACTGCAACAAAAGAAAAAGTACATCCCGGAAAAATAGCAAAGGGGAATCCTCAACCATTTCACACTGAAATGAATGATTCGTGCACTAGCTAGTAGTTATACTGTATCTGCAACCATGAATATCTGCTAGTTTTACCTTTGTATGATCGACTTGAAATGGTGGTTTAGGACACTTTCATGAGGAAATCACCTGAGCTACTGGTTTTGGTACACTTTCATGAGGAAAGCACCTGAGCTACTGGTTTGTTGTTCCTCAGCAGATAGATAGATAAGCTTATACAGGAGGAAACGCTTATAGCTAAAACAAAAAAACAATGTCAATCAACGAGTAACATACTATTGACAAAATCAGAAAAACAAAAAGAAAATTTCCATGAAAGTTGATTAGTACATCTTCAAAACTACTAGTTTCTTTACAACTAAGAAAAGAGATCTAGAACCCCATTTGTATGATACTACTCTACTAAGTGTCATGGAGCTGTTGAAAGAGATGCCAACTTCTGCAAGATCTTCAATCTTTCTTCAGTGTAGTAGTACCTGCAAGCACCGGAAAATGTCTTTCCTTTGAAATTAGTTATCTAAAATCTTGGTTTTTGATTTGTACTATTAGAATTCCTTTGGATATCGATCGTACTAGGGTACCAACTAACTACTCTGTTAATTTTGGTGACGACACTTACAATCAGAATTTGAAAAGAATCGATCATCCGAATATTTATATAATCACTTAGTTGGCTCCTGCGACGGTCTAGTTGTACTCTTCGGCAACATCACTTAACTGCAGAACCCATTAATTCATATCTGTAATCCCCTTGCTAGAGAATATGTTATCTTCCTCAACTAGTTGGGAAGGAGGAAAATGTACCATCTCTTCTCTCTGGAAATCTTGAGTTGTTGGTAAGAAGAAGAAAAGGAAATGGTGGTGGTGGTGAGTAGTGACTAATACTGACCACTATGGATTAAACAAGATTTACTGGGTCTGTGGTCTCTCAGACGGTTGAAACATACTTTTTCTTGGGTTGTTCTTGTTTTGTGATCTCTCAGACGGTTCTTTATATTCTCTCTTCTTATTTGATCTAACACATCTTCCCTTCATATCATATATCCTTATTTTGCTTGAGCTTTTCTTGTTTAATCTGAGAAGTGAAGCAGTTGAAGCAAAGTCAGAAAAGAGAGAACAAGGGGTGTTCATATCCAGTTTGTTTCTATACTTACTTACTTCTTCTTCTGTTCTTCTTTGAAGCACACCTCTTCCCTTATATCTTTTCATCTCCAAAGCTCCTTCAAACCGCATCTCTAGTCTTTTTCCGTTCGTTTTAAAAAACATATCCTCCACAGACTCATACATGATTTGTGTACAAAATTCTTTTGCTTGAGAAGACGAAAGAACAAAAGCTAGAAGTTTCAGGAAAAAAATTAATTTCAGAATCAAAGGGTGAGAGAGAAAATAAAAGTGGGTTGTTAGGAGTTCAAAGTGGTTTTTCAACAAGAACAAGAATTGAAAACTAGTTGTACCTGGTGAGAGAAAAATTGAGAGACATCAACCTCTAATACAATTCACCTATGACTAAGTCTAGCTTTAAAAATATCCTACTGATATTACTAGTTGTAGACTAGTGATATTACCGGAAGATATTGCATGTAATATACACCTTTCTTTTCTCCCTGAAATACTACTCCTACGCACCATCTTTGGCTCTAAAATACCGCATCTGTTTCGTGTTTATTGCCTTGCCATAATAACCGCACAGTTATACCAAACTTCCCGGACTCTTGCCTAAATCAGATGAACAAAATTTAAGTCTTTCCTTGTCGACATATAAGATGAGTAACTCTCGTATTTATGGCTCAATACTTATTGCTCGAGATTTTATTATATCTTTCTTTATTTAAGAAGAACACGGTTTTGCACGATCATGATCCTCTTTTTACTCTAAACCGCTTTCGCAGCTAACACATACGTTCCCACTTGTGATTAGTTTATATCTTAAGCATAATTACATTGAAAGACTAATTTTGAATAATTTTAAAATCAAAGCGAAAGATCTGTTATCCCGCTTCTTTGTTTATCATGATAAGCCTTAGCCATTACAAGAACGCATGGGGTCTCATGCCCATTTTTGATTGATTTTCCAATAAAGGTTTGTAATGGTCCTTCAAAAAAAAAATAGCTCTGGAAAAAAACGGTTTGACCTTGACTCAAACTTACTTGGATGAAAAATGAAACAGAGGTTAGGACTTTGTAGTCATGTGATTTGCAGAAAGTAAATCAAAATAATGCTAACACAAAATCAGAAAATCTACATTGCTGCATTATTGATTCATGGGACCTTTCTTGCTCCAGCGCGCTGGAGCAATTTTGTTTGCAATGGATGAGCTCCATATTGCAAGAGAATCTCTCCGACTCAATACTTTGTCTTTTTGTTTTTCTCTTTTGGGTTTAGTTATTTTGTGCATTAATGCACAAGATAACACCCAATTATTTCATCGGAAAGGTTCAAAAACAAATAAAAAAATAGGAGAAATATGTTATCTTGCATCGGAGATTTCAAAACTTCACTCTCAGTAAATGCACATTTGGTAAATCTATATTAATTTGCATTCTCCAATGCAAGTTTACACCATCTTTCTTATTTTTTATTTGTTTTTGCACCTTTCCGATGCAATGATGGGGTGTTATCTTGTGTCATCTGTTTTGCTCCATGCATTTCCTACTGTTTTCCAGGCACCAAATGGCAATCAATTGAAGGGTGGGGTGTCTTTAATTTCCACTGGGTAACTCCTCATGGTGAGCAATTAAAATTTAATTAAGACATGAAAGCTTACATAATAATGCCATCTGATCCGACTCAGGGATCAGATTGAAGCCACTGCTCCATAAGGTGCAATTTTTTTACCACAGGTTTTATGATAAAGGAAATGAACTCAACATTCATCTCTCTTATCCCTAAGGTGCAATTCCCCTCTTCTCCTATAGATTTTAGACCCACAGCCCTCTGTAATACCACTTACAAAATAATATCAAACAAAAAAATGGCTAAAAGATTGAAGCCACTGCTCCATAAAATTATATCTCCATTCCAGACAGCTTTCATACCTGGAATACAAATTAATGATAATACTTTGGTTGCTCATGAAATAATCCACAATATGAGAACCAGAAGAGATGCACAGGGTTGGATGGGACTAAAAGTGGACTGTCAAAGGCCTTTGACAGAGTGGAATGGAACTTTCTCATAACTGTTCTACAGAAAATGAGATTCTCAACAAAATGGTGCCATCTAATCATGCAATGCATATCCACTACAAATTTAGCAATTATGCTAAATGGAGTTCCTTGTAATTTCTTTAAACCCACCAGAGGTTTAAGACAGGGAGATCCTCTATCTCCCTAGTCCTATCTAGAACCTTAATGAATGCTGAAGTAAAAGGGAAAATTCATGGTATAAAGATTGTTAAAAAAAGCTCTACCTGTGAGCCATTTACTTTTTGCAGGTGATTGTATCATTTTTTGCAAGGCACATAGGGAGGAAGCCAAAAACATCTTAAACATTTTTGAAGAATTTAGCTCTTGCTCAGGCCAAATGATAAATCTAAATAAATCTGAAATTTTCTTTAGTAAGAGTACTCCCAATGATGTTCTAAAGGAAGTAACTCATATAATGGGAATAACTCCAATTCCCATGAATGACAAGATCCCCCCTATTTACAAATAAGTCTAAAACAAAAGCTTTTCACCCAATGGTGGGAATCATGAAAGGGAAACTTGCTGGATGGAAAGGAAAGGAAAAACTGTCAACCCTGCTGGAAAAGTGATTATGATAAAAACATGTCACATCAACTCTGGAAAACTACCAAATGAGTACTTTCAGAATACCAAAAAACACAATAAAAGAAATGAATGGTATACAGAGAGATTTTTTCTGGGGGAAAGAGGAGGGAAAGAGCAAAGGGATCTACCCCAAAGCTTGGATGGCTCTTTGTAAAACAAAGGATGAAGGAGGGTTAGGTCTGGTTAATCTGGAAAAATTTAATGATGCTATGATATCTAATATGGGCTGGAGAATGGTCAAGCAACCTGACACCCTTGGAGCTCATATTATGCAAGCAAAATACTTCCCAGAAACTGACATTATGCATATGTCCACTAAACCAAAACCTACAGACTCTTGGGTCTGGAAAGGAATGCTATCAGGAATTGACAATATTCAAAAAATAAGCAAATGGGAAGTGGGGAGAGGTAACATAATCAGAATATGGTCTGATAACTGGATATCAGAACATAGTGGTCCTATAACAAGACCAACCCACTGTCCTGAAAACATCCAAAGAATTTGTGATCTAATAGTAAACAATACTCACTGGAATGAGGAGCTTATAACTGAGATGTTCAACAATGAAATTGCTGGAAAGATAATAAATACCAGTATTCACAAGGACCAGGATGATAAGGTCATCTGGCCTCTAATAAAAGATGGAAAGTTCATAGTTAAAACCTTATATAAGGAGTTGACAAAAACAAAAACTAACCATCATAGAGGGGGAAAAAACTGGAAAGCTGTCTGGAATTTACAGACTAGTCCTTCCATAAAGTTGTTCACTTGGGAAGAAACACATAACATTCTACCAACAAGAGCTAAAGTTGGGAAAATCTTAAACTACATTGAAGACGTCTGCAAAATCTGCCACTGTCAAAGGGAGGATCTAACTCATTTATTTATGCAATGCCCTCTAGTTATACATGTCTTTATAAAATTAAGATTCAACCTTAAAGAAGTATATGCAGGTTTTGAGGATTTTCATGAGTGGTTAACCTACCTTTTGGATACTATAAGAACAAACCACATAAAAAGAGATTGTCCTGAACTATGTCTAACAGTGCTATGGCATGTGTGGAAAGAGAGATGCAACATAAACTTCAATAAACCCACCAAAATAGCTTCACCGATAGCAAGATCTATATGCATATTAAAGGTGCTGCTGAGGCAAAAAATAAAGACAATTTTATACATATAGGGTTTACAAAAAAGGAAGCTGCAACAAAAAACATAGAGTTTAGAATACGCTGGATACCACCAATTGTCTTTACTCTAAAAATAAATGTACTTGTTTATTACAATGTTGTTCAAAATTGTTATGGGGTAGGTCTCATTCTTCATGATTTTACAGTGCACGGGAGCCAGAGGGCTCGGGGGATGCAAGGGAGCACAATAAAAATCCAAAGGAAAGCTTCTCATGAGGCTTTTGATTGGGCTGCAGAGTTGGAAAGCAGAGTGGAGATTGAATCAAACTCCTGTAATCTGGTAAAGCTATCCAGAACAATTCACGCTGAGCATATATTGGAAGAAGATTTAAACCAAAAGAAGACAAAGTTAATTATTTTGAAATAGCAACCTGGAGTACTATAAACTCAAATGAAAATTACCCGGCTTTAAATTTTGCAAAACTGAAATAGGTTTGTAATATTAAGAAACAATTGTAGACATTAAATGTTGACAGTACTACAGATACTAGATCTGGTACACTGCCTGGTAATATGTATCAGTAGAAGTTTTGCTTCTTTTTCTTATAAAAAAAAAGATCTGACTCAGGGATTGGCTCCTCTTTTCCAACCTGGCTTGATTGGGGTATACCCAGATTTAAATGGACATGTGCCCTTACTAAGGGGAGGCCAAAAATTAGTAAAGTTACTTTAATACCCCTACACTAATTAACCTAAAACTAAACCCTAAACTTAAAAACTAAAAATTGATTAATCTTCCTCTAATCCTTCTTCTCTAATCCATCTCCTCTTCTCTTTCATTCCAAAAACCTAAAATCAACCAAAATTTTCAATTTTGATTTTCTACAAAAAATGGTTGATTCTAAACAATCCAGCAGCAAGAGAGATTCAACAAGTAACATGAAAAGATCCAAATCAGAGGGAAAAGGTAAGGGAAAGGTTGGAACGAGTAAACCCAAGAATGCAATCCTTGAAGATGCTGAAAAGAAACCTCTACATGCGAAAAGAAGATTGTAAGTGATTTATAAACTCAAACACATTATTGTTTTGTTTTATATGATTGTTAGATTAGGTTAGAAATCGAAAATTATGATTTTCAGGTTTTTGGACGGCAAGGTCGATAGTTGAACAACACGCCGACCGTTGGTATTTTGAAAGAGTCGGCATGGTCTCGGGATGAATAACCTGCCGACTTTTCATCAGAGCCATGGCGACTGAGTAACTCATCTGCGACAGAGGTTGCATAAAAGGAAAAGATCGAGAAAAAGCTCATCTTTAATATTCTCACATTGAATGAAGTTTTCATGTTCCAAGCATATGCAAGAATCTTGTATCTTGTTCTGTTATAGATGGTAAAAGATTTAAGATTTTAATTGAATCCGGAAAACTTGTTGTAACTAGGCAATGATTTTTTAAGCAAGAGTTATAGGACTTTGGGTCTATATAAGCTTAACGGAAAAACTGATGAAGTGAACATAGTTGATTCTTGTGCTTTCTTTGTGTGATTGAATGTTTTGTGTGGTAAATTTGGAACCATAAACTTATGAGTCAATGCTTAAACTGGCTAGCATAGGCTGCGTACCCAAATTTAGTTTGGATTTTGAACACAAAAGTGAAATCTGTGTAGAATCAAAATATGTTATAAAATCTTTTGGAACAAATGTTCAGAGTAATTCTAAGCCCTTAGAATTAATAAATTTAGGCCAAGTTGACATGAGTTCAACCCAAAACCACTATGGTAAAAGATGGTTTATAACTTTCGTAGATGATTGTACAAGGTACTATCTTGTATGCTTGCTTAGGGATAAGGATGATTCCTTTGAAGCCTTAAGATGTTTAAACTGGAAGTTGAAAACCAATTGGAAGCCTTGAACATAACAACTGTATCCTTAAGGAGATAATAATTTCGATGTTGATTAGTTCAGGATTACCTGCGGCCTTATGGGTGGGGGGGAGTCCTATTAACTAGTATATCCTGAATAGAGTGCCATTTTAAGGATCAGATGAAACTCCATATGATTTATGGAAAGGTTCTGACCTTCTTATGAATGCGTCAAAGTGTGGGGGTATTTGACTAAGATTTTCATTATTCTTCCTAAAAGAACTAGATATGTGACACCCCGAATTCCGGGCCTGAATTTAGAACCAAATCCAAACCCAAAATCCAAAATGCTACTTTTAATAACAATCCTAGACTTCCACACTTGGTCCAAATTCAAACAACTAATTCTTTGTCTGATCTTTATTTATGTTCATTTCAGAAATTCTGTCGCAGCGGATACATAAAAAATATTTTAGGAACATCTAACAGTTCACTTGTCGTGATTTTTAACCCACATGAACACTAAAGAACTATAGTTTACCATAAAAATTAATTTCACTGTTAAACGTTCTAGATTTAATCCAAAAGAATCGCATGTTTAAAGAAGAATCATAAAACAAAAAAAGACATCATTTAACTCCAAGAATTTTACTGAACTAAATCCAAATCCAAAAATTATTGTGATTATACATTCTGAATCTTAACAGAGCATAGTTCCATTCATAAATTTTATATAATTTTTTAGATTAACTTAAGGACCTTGTGACCACAGTCAAACACGTAGTTGACCAGAACTGCAGAAAAGAAAAACAGAGATAGTCCATTTTATAAAAATCATATAAAATCACTCACAACTCCAAATCAGGTTTATTTTACCATATTGAGAATTAAAAATGAATATATTCAAGTTTACAGAGACACGAAAGTCTAAAACATGCCATAGACTAATTTTAAAACAAGAATAATTCAATATAGTTGAATCTGTCAGAAAACGTCTTAATTTCTTACTGTGAGAAACAATTGTTTTAAAAAAATAATTCTGGGACTCAGAAAATTCTACTATTTTAACCACTTCATTTACTGCAAATTCTAGACATACTATAAAGTATTCATGCATATATATGTTATAGAATAATTATCATTAACAGTCAAACTAACATGACTCAGAAATTTTCATTGTCTAATCAAATGAAAGTTTCTTAATAAAACATTGTTCCATTGATTATACATTAACCCAATAATCTCCAAAATATAAATACTCAATAAACACTCAATAAATCATCCAAAAGAGAGTTTGATGATATTTTATTACAATTTTCCAATCATAATATGCAAACTACTAATTAGAACACCAAATCGGTCTCTATGCTTTTCCGCCATTAGCTCCTTGTGGTGTCATAAAATCTGGAATTTTTTGTCATGAAACGATGTGAGTTGTGACACTCAGTAGGAAAAGAAGCAACAAAACATTTTATTCAAACATTTTTCAATTTATTTTTAAAACAACTAGCATGATTAATAACACCGTAAACACATGGAAACACCACATCCATAACAACAATAAATTTAATTAATCTGCTCGCCCCAGGGAGACCCCACGTGGGTTTAGGAAACAAAACAGTTCCCAAGGATATCTCGTATCCCGTCATAAATAAGTTTTAAGAATCACAATCTATGGACCGCAACCCAACATTCATAATCATGCTCACAACATCGATTATCATCCATATATTAATGAAAACTTGCAAACATAAATTTAATTAAAAGAAACTTAATTAAAAAGAAGATATTATTTTTGATTGTGTTGCGCCTACCTCTAATCGCAATCCAAAAACTATCAACAATACAAGGAAGAGTTTTATCACCGAAGAAATCGTCTTTGATATAAACTAAAAGAATCTCTTGCTATTTCTACTAATTTAGATTTTTGTTTCCATTATATCATTCACAACTACAAAAGAGTAATGGAAAGCAGAAGAAAAGGTTGGCTAGGTTACTCTTTTCTTTTCAGTATAAGATATATATATATACTCACAACCTAAAACGAGCTTCACATAACCCCAAAGTTTTTGTCTGCATGTTTAAAAGTTTTGGTCAAGATAAGAAACTAATAATTATGTCCTTCAAAGTGGTGCTAATAATTAATGTCTACCACTATTACCTTTCTTTAATTTCTTTCTCTTTGCAACATAATTCTTCCTTTTTATTCTTTATTAAAGCAAACAGTACTATAAAGAAAAGTATTTCATTGAGTGATTCGTATGATTCCACCAAAAACCAAAAATAATTTCTTTAATCTGATAAAAAAAAAGATTAACAACAACTACTTTCAACAAAATAAAAATAATTCTTTGTCTACCATTAAGAATTCTTTAATCTGATAATAAAAAAAGAAATTAAGAAGTAACTCATGGTTCCGTCATTCATGGCTTTTTATTTATTAACTCATGAGGAATTTTGTTAAATCATTTTAACATGAAGTGGGAGACATATTTATTGATAACCTCTCCAAATATCATAATTTTTGGAATTGTAAAAGTATTTTATTAATATTTTACGAAAACAGTGAAAAAACAAAAGCTAACATTTTGTTGAGATGTAGAGTTTTGTATTACATGTTTCATAATGATTCCTCAATCCAATCGTCTTCAAATTTCAGGGGAGCATTTCTAACATATTTATCTATGGCATATCCAACATTTACAAAAACCCAACGGTTCAAATGCAAGTTATTGATTTTATACGATCATTCTAAAATCTGGGCAGATTGCATCATTTTACCAAAATATTCACAGTAAATTCATAATAATTCTAAATTTAGCAAACTCAATGCAAAATTAAAGATAAGACATAAATCCACAACTTTTATCAAGACCTAAAATTGTTTTGATATCATCAAGATTACCTAAACACAGTCAAGAACATACAAAGAGAAAATGTACATAAATTTCAGAAATCAACATCCAAGTTCAAACAAACATTTAACGGTGAATATGTAGTGAAGTATTCTCAAAATTTAACTAGAGATACCTAGGCATGTTATCTATCAATATAAGAAGGCCGATCATCAATTAGCTTCATAGTTTTAAATCAATAAATTACTGAGATCTAATTATACAAATTCAAAATCAAGTATAACAAAAACATAAAGAGAAAAGGGATCTAGCATTCTACCTCAATTGCTTAAAAAGAAACTCCTCTTGATTCTCCACTGATTTTCCATGGTTTTCTTCTCTAAAATAAACCCTAGCTTTATCTCCTTCTTCTCCCTAGCTTTTAGTTTTCTCCTCTCTAAAACTTATTTCCTAAACTTTTAGTTATAAAACCTTAATAACATTAGAGTACATTAATGTTAATAATCATAACTAATATTCATTATTTGGGTGGCTCTATTTCCACCCTAACTTGTAGCCTTTATTGTTCCATCCACCCACCTAGGCTAAGGCTAAGGAACAACAATCTAAGCACAAGGTTAACCAATCCGGGTATAACCCGACCCGAAATAGTAGCTAAAAATACAGGGTATTACAAGATAGAAAACAAAAATGTTAATTGTATATTCATATAGGGTATGCTGAGTATACTTATACATATAGATTTTTGGTTGTGTGTTCTGATTTTTCATACTTTGGTGTGAATATTATTACAGAATTTAGGGATGTTGAGTTCTTTGAAAATGTTTATTCTTAAACCTGTACCTCATTAGAGATGTGTTGTTGATCCCCAATATTTATTTTCAAATAGTCATAACATATCTTAAAAGAAGGTGAAGTTAAGGTTGAGCCTAAGAGAAGTAAAATAATTAGACTTGAGACTTATTATGAAACCGACTTCATAACATGCCTATCTTAATTAGTCTGAGCCCGAGACTTGTGAAGAAGCCTTGACATCTACTGAAACCCCATTCTGGTAAGAAGCTTCATTTAGTAAAATGGACTCAGTCCGTCAGAATCAGACTTGGAGCTTGCTAGTTTACCTCAAGGGAGTAATACCATGGGATGTAAATGAGTCTTTAAGAGGAATCACTAGGTAGATGGAATTATGGAAAAATATTAGGCTAAGTTGGTAGCTAAAGGCTATAATCTAAAATAAGGTGTAGATTTCCTTGATTCTCATTCACTTGTGACGAGAATTACTTCTCTTGAGATGCTAATTGATATTGATTCCATAGACAACTTGGAGATACATCAGATGGATGTTAAGACAACATTTCTAAAACTTTGAATTAGATAAAGAAATTTATACAGACCAACCCGAGGACTTTGTAGTGAAAGGTTATGAAGACAAAGTTTGTAAGTTGAACAAATCTTTGTATGGTTTTCAAATAAGCACATAAACGGTGACATGGAAAATTTGATCATGTTATAATGTGTAGTGGATTTAAGTTAATGAATCTATTAAGTATATTTACAAGTAACTTGTTAAGGATGCCCGTGTGATTGTATTCTTGTATGTTGATGATATGCTTTCCATGAAGGATACTCAACCTTGCTGATTGGAGATCCCAAGATCAAGGTTTCGAATGAGACAACTAATTTGTGGTGGGTAAAGGTAAACACTATCACAGAATATCATAATGTGTCCTTCCCTATGGTGTAGATGTGATAGTATGACTGCATGTGAAGGATGCCTTTTAAGAAGTCTTAGGGTCCGTTTGGAACGGTGTAGTTGGAGGAGGGAGTGCAGTCAAAGGGTGTAGTGGAAGACTACATTAGAAAATTAAGTGTTTGGCATGGTCCAAACACACGACATGGGAACTACTTCCGTATTCGAACTACCTCCAATCGACTGCATTCAATGCAGGTCTCTACACATGGGTTTTCAATGACGCACTATATTACACCCTTCAATTATGTCCTTTGACTAATTTTGACCATCTTTTTTATTCATCACTGTTTTCATGTTCTTCTTCTTCCATTTTTATATTCTCTAAGATTAACAAATTCTTCCCAAGTGTTTGCGAGTTACAAATTTAAGTTATCAACGTCATTACCAGATCTAATTCTTCAGAGATGAAACATGGGTTATCATCATAAACATAAATCTCATCATTAATGGAAACTACCATGTTAGGGTTTCATCAAAGATTTTGTTTCTGATCTCTCCACCTCTCTTTATCTCTGTCTCTTCTAGTTATTTCTACTGTCTAATTTGCTATGCTAGAAAACATTCATTTTATTAGTTGAAGGCTTAAAACAAATCATAAACCTTAAGAATTGATTTCATTTGTATTGTGAAAGGTTTGGAGTTCAAATCAATCATACTCGGTATTTGAGATGAATTGTATACATCTTTTGAGAGCATAGATTTTGGTTTCATCAATAGTTTACATTAAATTTATCAAAACAATGATACTCATGAATATCAAGTTTTATTTTATTTATGTTGACGGATGAAGATGAAAGATTTGGCAGGGACGTGGTACACATATTCTCATAGACGTTCCAAACATCAAAGTCCCATTACATTTGATTATAATGTTGTGTAATCCAACTACATGTAGTGGCAACTACGCGTAGTACAACAATTTTGTGTGCCAAACGGACCTTAATGAGTTATATAGTTTCAATTTAAGATTGAAGTGGGTGTAGCAGTAACACTCTTTATGGAAACTAACCTATCTAAATGAGGAAGTGGGGACGCTTCCTATGAGAATATGAGCTTTGATTCTGTAGAGCATTCTGAGAAACAGGATATGTCTAGGGACAAATTGGACAAAACGGCAAGAGCTTGGCAGCAACCTTGGATATATCATCCGTGGTTGTTATCGTGAATTATATCAAACGCTAGCAGTTCAAGACATCGCTTTCATTGTTCCTAGCAAGTAGTTCCGGTAATATCTCACTAAGCAAAGGTTCAAGACCTCATGGACAACTCTGCCTAAAATGGTATTTCCTGCGTTTTTTATGTGATTTTCGTTTTGATGGTTTTGGTATTACTAGGACCTAAGGGTCACTAAGGGTTCACCAGTTCAATCTTTTTCACTTTGGTGAAAAAAACACTTTGTCTCACCTGTTAGAAATTAAAGATGAAATCTCTCTACACTATTATGATATGATTTATGCAATCCATAGTATGATGGTTTTGGTGGATTACTAGTATGATTTCAATACACATATGATATGGTCACTAATCATGGGTTGGGTTGTTGATTTACACCATTTTATTGAGGTTTTCATTCATGTGGGGGACTGTTGGAAAACTATTAATAGAAAATTAATTTTTAAAGTTTAAGAAAAATAATAACTTATTATTTTCTTTTGTGAATGAAACTTTTTTGTCCCATATCGGGGAGTTCCTCTTTTTTTTTTTTTTTTTTTTTATTATTCCATTATATAAATGACGAGGCGTCGAACTCGCAAAAATAATATTTCTCTACTTTTTACACTAGCAAGTAGTATAATGTAAGCAGGATCGTCCCAAGGGAGGTAAGAAATTTCTAGTTGTTAAGCAAATACTCTTAGCAAAGATGATTGTGTTCTAGAAAATCTGAAAATAGTAAATTGTATTCAAATATGAGATGGAATTGATTAAAGGTTTATTCTAGACCACGGAATATAAACCAAACTGATATATAGCCAAGTTCTTTGCATTATCATGTTACTAACAACCCTAGAATAATTAGTACGCTCAACTATTCTGTTATTATCTCCTAAGCTCACCGGATACGGAAGCGCTCGACTACCGGTTCCTACTTGCCAAGTTTCTTAAGAGGTACGCTTACTAGGTGTGACTTAAACAAATGCTCTAAGTTTTGTGAGATAAGGTTGCTCCTAGTGATGAAATCAAAAGCATGAATCACCTAATAGTGTTGATTTCTACATACGGGCACTTAAAAAAGTCCCATCATCAATACCCATATATTGCTACTTGCGTTTATATTTCTAGAAAATTACGGGTCGAAGAAAATCTAAACTAGAAAATAGATTAAGAATTAATTTCGAACTTAAACCCTTAACAAATAATCCATAAACATTAATAGCATAGTAGAAAATCAATCAATAACATAAATAAATGTAATAGAATAAGTTATTTCATATCAAATATAGATTCATATTTCGGGCTTCGAAATCGCCCTTAATCAAAGAGAGTTTTAGTTACTCATAATTTAAAATACTATCAAATAAATAAATAAATAAGTAGAATTAAAGTATAGCTAAAAATGGAAGAATTAGAAGAAGAAGAACTCGAGAGAGGAAGAGTAGAAGGAGAGGTGTCTTTTTGGGAGGAGCATTCCAGCTCTATTTATAGGGGAAATGCGCAACAATTTTTCTATCTTCAGCCCATGCGCATGCATGTGTTGACACATTTTTCTTCTCTTTCGGCGCATGTGTTGGACACATTTTTCTTTGTACGCTGCTGCATTTGATGGACTTTATACTTTACTTTGTTTACTTCACGTTCTCGCCATCAAACTGAGACACGTCTCTTGATCGCCTCAACTCTTCTTTTTCTATTTCTTCACGTGCATGCATGCATGCCATCATCTCTCTTGGCATTCTTCAGCGCCGGATAAACTCGAGCAGCCATTGTTGAGTTCTTCTTTCGACCATGCATGCAGCAAACCATTTCTTAAGCTCGTCTTCATCATTGCCTCTCCATTTTTTCTTTCTGCCTTTGCTTTCCGCCTTTGCTTTCCTTTGTGCGGCATGTTAGGTGTGTCGGTATCACACGTTTTCTAGCTTCGGTCAATAATGGCAGCAGCCACTCGTTTTCCCTTCGTTCACTCTTCATCACTGCTCCTCGAACAGCAGCCAAGTGCTCACGTCATTGTCCCGGTCAAACTTTCATCTCGACAACATCAAGCTCCACCCGTATGAACCAAAAGTATCACGAGTTCATCATTGTTCCGGCAAACATTTTTGTCAATGGAGGTAATGAACAACAACATTATCAAGAGCCATGTTCCCTGCTAACCTCCTCCGTCACAGCTCCCTTTTCATTGTCGAGCTTCAACCTTCATTTGTTGGAAGCAGCATCACACCCGAGCTTCATCAATGTCGTTCAACTTCCGGACATGCATTTCCTAACAGCTCTGCCCTGATCCGACTCTTCCTGTTCTTCACTATCATGGCAAAACCCGAGAAGCAAAGCAACACCATTATCCCAACCAAACACCGTAACAACCACTGCCATGCATCTTTCTCTACCCGAGCTCCATTACCATTTCGTCGTCCTTCATGCATGGAAGCATCATTATGACCACCATCCTCCGCCACACATCAGAAACCACTACATGCTCTTTACCCGAGCTCCAACAACACTCCATTCTCGATCTCTTCTTGCAACTCGAGCTCTCCATCAAACTGAGCTTCAACTGCATCTCTGCACTTGCCTCAGTGCCTATCGAAAACTTCTGCATGTCCATCACGAGCTCTGTCAAACACCAGCAGCAAACTCGTGCTTATCCCAGTCACGGAAAAACCCATTGTCTCCGACCGTCCTTCTCTGTACTGTTCCATTGCTCACGGCCATGACAGCAATGAGCTTGTCTTCTCATCATCTCGAGCATGACTGCAACCATCTCACCAACATCCTGTCATTTCCCTTCTCGGCCAAGCAACAACAAACCACTACAAGAGCAAACTCCATCGAGCTCATCAACGGTATCAACCATGACCGGTCGTGAAAGTGAAGAAGATGATGGCGGCCCTTATCGATATTGCAGTGCCATTAACAATATTCGAATTTTTACAACCCCTTAAGTAATAGACCGGACTCCCTTTAGCACTTCCCTTGAACTGACTACCCCTTAACAGGAAGGTGTCCCTTAACGTATAGTGAGGGTGCCCCATAACAAGAGATGCCCATTCAATTGTTAGTCCTGGATGACTAACAGTTTAATTCCAAGTTCATTCTTATTTTGCCCATAACTTTTTCATACGAACTCCGAATGAATCCGTTCTTTCGCCGTTGGCTTCCCCTTATCGTCATATACAGTATGAAAAGTAGAAATCTTGTATTTGAACGAGTTACATTTGGTCTTTGGCCCTTCTCCTCTCTTAGCTAGCTTCTTTTATTGAACAACTGAGCTCAAATTCACTTATTTTTGGATTATTCACCTAATAACACACAAATAAGAGAAAACAACCGTAGCACACAATAATATGCAAGAAAACCAACAAATACTAGCATGGAATTAACACTAAATATATGTGAAATATGTGCTTATCAATAAACAAATTCTCTACTTTTATAAAATCTATGGGAAAGCGGTTTCTCTATGATTTAGAGAGACCCCTAGGGAAAAATATTTTATATTGTTTTCTTTAGCGTTCACTATTTTACATAAGGGTTTTTCGGAGTTGCCAAGCTCAAGTTGAGAATCTACTACATATGCTAATAGTAGGTATATCCTGGAGATATTCGTCATGTGAGGGCTATAACATTACTCTTGAGTGTAGCCGGGCGCTAATGTCTTAAGGACAGCGTGTTGAATATGTGGCTCACTATGTTTTTCCAAAGTTTTGCTTTGTTGTTGTTGTGGATATATGGGAAGCTCGTCCGTTCGTCAAATCGATCACTTCCATTAGAAAGGAGATAAGTATCAATAACTTTTGCTTATTTGATTTTTCGTTGTTTTTGATTACTGCACCCAACATGAAATTGTGTAATTTTGAGGTAGTGATGAAGAAGGTGTGAGTTTTAAGTCTGGGGATGAACTGAATCTATAGGGAAACAAAAAGGAGCATCAGTCGTTGGATTGAAGGAGCCGTTGGCGCTTTTAAGAAAACCGCAACGTGTTTACTAAAAACACTGGTGTTACTATCAACGAGCGATTGAAAGACAAATGTCAGCGATCTTGCCAAGTTCTCTAGCGATTGTTCCAAGCTCACCAGCGACTGTGCCAAGCTCGCCCTCTCTTTCATCAAGCGTGCACTACATGTTCAAACTCAATGAACAAAACAACAGATTTATTGGTTTGAACATCCATTTTTCATATTTGTTGAGTCCATAATGGAAGCAAAATGAACAAACTCAATGCTTGTTCATTCCACAGGAACTGCCCTTATGTATTTACGAGGAAATGGAATTGTTATGAATTTTAGTGGAAAATATATTCCAAATTAGTGGGTAAAAATAATATAATTTGTATGAGCTAACAGAGATTTTTTTTTTTTTGAAAATATAAAAATGGTTCTCTCATGATTCATGTATTCACATTTTTTTCATGTCCACCTACTAATTTTTAGTTAGTTTGCAAATTAACATGTATAAGTAATGTAATGTGTATGCTCTACCAACGACTCGGTTCAACTGTCCTTGAGCTACAAGGATAACCTTTTTTTAAAAAAAAATTTAGGTTCATTGTAGTTAGTGGTAACACAAATGTTACACTTTGGTATTTGTGATGGTCAAAATGATTAAACTTTAAGTAGTAATAGAGGTGTAAAGTGGGATGTGACAGCACGAGCACATCCTAGCCCAGCACGCTAAAATTTGAACACAGCCCAGCACAGCACGTGACTTAGCACGGCACGGCACATCACGTTAGTTAAATGGGACGTGATGGGTTTGACTAATTGGCACAGTAGCCCAGCACAGCACGTGGCACGGATTAGCACGTGGCACGGCACATCACGGCACGTTAAGAAAGCACGTCATAATATGTATAAAATGCTACAAACCATAGCACAATATATCATATTTTGTGTCTATTTCACAAAAAAAACTCTTATTCTAGCCAACTATTGACATTTTACTACAGTTATGCTGACTTAATTATTTTCATAATAACACATATAATACCTAAATATTTGAAAAACGTTTATATTGGAAAATATAAAATAAATGTGTCCGCATAGACAAGACTAAGACGTTTATTTTCTGTTTCTAGCACGTCACAGCACGGCACGTCATAATCTCCGGCACAGCACAGCACGGCACATAGCACGCTAAGCACGTGATTTCGTGGGTTGTGTTGTGCTGGGCCGGCACGTTTTACACCTCTAAGTAGTAACACAAAGTGACTGCCATCACTCACGTTTACGCTACAAGAGCAATTTAATTTGTTTTTTATTGTTTATTTTCTCCGTTAATTGAAACTAACTAAGACAACCTCGAGTACATGGAAGCTTATATGGCACAACCCAAAAGCTTTCAAGGTTCGTGATTTTTTTAGACGATTATTTCTACCCTCCCAATATAAATTGGCGGTGCGGCAACAGTATGTAATGCCTTGAGGATACAATGAAAGCCCTACAACAGCAAGGTTTGCACCCTTGAAACACATGACGCCATTCTGGAGAATTCTTCACTACTTATAGGGTTATTCATGCCTATTGAGATGCCTCTTCACTTCCAAAGACACATAAAGGTGTCCGTTGGGAGCATCGTTTATCCAACACAGAACACTTCCCCATCATAGTGACAAACCAAAAACGAAACAGTTTACAAGAAAATATCCAACAATCTCCCCACTATTTTCAAAAACCAAAAACATAAAATAAAAAATAAAACTTATAAAACCGCGCATCACTCAAGTGACTGCCCCTCGTGAAATTAGGATCAAGCCAACGAGTTCAAGCAATACATAAATGATAGGTACCTTCTGGGTTTGAACCTTCACTTAGTGTAAGAAACTCAAAGCTTTATCGATATTCTATGGTGAAACTAGTCTTGAACCAAGAATCCTTTATGATAAACTTGAATTGATTCCATAAATCATGTGTTCTGTAGGCTGCAAACACTATAAAGGCCTTGTGCTTATATCCTTATTCATGAGTCTTTTAGAGAACGGTCTTTTCTCTTAGGAAACGCCCACATTTCCATACCATCACTCATATAGGTATCTCGAAGATCCATCCTATTTTCTTTTAAACCAAAGCCAGCAACTTGAAATGACTCCATAATCTACACCATAACTTGTTGTGAACCTCTTTATCTTTTTTTCAAAACATATTGTTTCAGATCAACCTTCCTTCCAAGAACCTTAGTCCCATTTCTATATACTTCATTGAAATTAATTCCTTTGGGAGACTCTTCATAAGTAGGTCTACCAAGCTTTTCATTATAAGTCTTGTTAAAGACGTTATAGATCATATCCTGATTCACAATTAATCAAGACCTCCTGAGCACGTGATTTTACAAATAATTGTAACTTCTCTAGTGATCCTAATTAACATTTACTAATTCACAAGAAGTCATTATGATCTGAAAATTTGAGGCAACTTGCTTGTTGTTTCAACAAGAACATTATCACGATGAGTAACTCCTCTACTCATGCCCAATCTTCTACAAATTTATACCCAAAAACATAGACATTGTCTATTTAACATTTCACATTAATGCAAATGTTCATAATTTACGATCGGTATCTTAACACCTCATCGTTGGATATTTGGTCGGCCGCCCAATCTTCCAATATGTTACATATTGACCGTATATTCCATTTTTCCCTTTCGATGTCATTTAAGACCTCCAATTTCCAAATGTGAACCTATAATTCTTATCGCAAGAATTGTGATGTTGTCAACAATTATGACGATTTTGGTTTTAAAATAATCCACCAACTAGAAAAATTTTAATAGACATTTTCGACGATAATTCTCAAATGCACCTCTAAGTAGTAACACAAAGTGACTGCCATCACTCACGTTTACGCTACAAGAGCAATTTAATTTGTTTACATTGTAAGTTTGCCATGGCTGAGCTCGATCTTATCTTATTCCTACCAGAGAATTGTGCATATTGTATCATTAATTTCCTGCACCATTATGCCAAATGACAATTAACTAATGGTGTCTGTTTCATTTCCTCTAGCTAACTCCGTTAATTGAAACTAACTAAGACAACCTCGAGTACATGGAAGCTTAGATAATAACGATTAAAGACTAGTTGTCTTCGGTACGGTCATCAGTCACACAGCTTTCCAACGGCTCCAAACAATATACTAATGCCCATCTGATGAGACTCAATGACTGACTCCAACTAAATCGGTATGCACAATTCATTCCTATCTGCTTCTCTTTCGATAAAAAAAAGTTAACATTTCTGGTCATGTGATTACCGGAACTAATAAACAACAACAGTGGTAATTAATACTCTTTTCCTTTGGTCAATTCTCCTGAAAACCGCATTGGGGGTCGGTGGAGTAACGAATATTTGACCATATTTGTGAGACCTACCTTTATATTCGTTTAGAAGAAAAAAAAATAGCAATGATACACACACGAAGGTGTGTACTGCAATTTGCACCGCAAAGAGATCCAACGACTGTGAGGGCACCCTGGGAGAGTGTAGAATGTATATGCTTATGCTTGTCTATATGTAAGTCCGGTCCATTTGTATTTGGGTCCATAACGTCCTGTATCCATATGTTACACTATAAATATATGTGTCTCATAACCCTACAAGGTTAAGAGAGCTTTCATAATCGTTCATGGTATCTAGAGCCAGAACGATCTCTTTATCTAAAACCCTTGCCTCAAAACCTTTTCTTCTTCACAAACCCTAGCCTCAAAAACTTTTTCTTATTCTTTACCAACCCTAGTCTTCAATCATTTTCTTCACATAACCCTATTCTAATCTTCTCTGCTTGTTTTTCTCCTTTGACGAACAGCAACCTCCGGCGAACAAAACCGTTTCCGTGAACAGTAACGACGGTGAAAAGTAACGTCGGTGGACAGTAACGTCGATGAAAACCCTAGTTTCAAAAAAAAAACAAAAAAAAAATATACTCAAAGAACACAATCTTTTTCTTCGTTCTCCCACCATGTCAACTATATCGCAAACGAGTCCAGCTATCTCTGAAGTCGGATCTCCAACCATTGCTGCTTATGCGTCTGTTAGTATTGGTTCTCTTATGTCATCCTCTGACAAAGCACCGCATCTTCCTTCTTCTACCAAAATCGTTCTCTTGGACAGAACTAATTATCTTCTCTGGGAATCTCAAATAGTCCCAGTTCTCAAATCTCAAAAACTCTACAAGTATCTTGAAGATTCGTTTGTTATACCTGCCAAGGAGCTCGTTGATGAAGTTACGGAAGACAAAACTCCCAATCCTGCTTATGAAGAATGAGAAGTTCTTGACCAAACTATTATCTCTTAGATCAACTGCTCCCTTACTGAACCTCTCAAATCTGAATGCGCTCGTCGTGGAAACTCTCGTGAAGTTTGGAAATATCTTCGTGATACCTATGCAACCATCAACCCGTCTCGTATATTCCAGCTGAAAGCCAACCTCTCGACCATCCAAAAGGGTAACTCCACTGTCTCTGAATATATCCTAAAGATCAAAGAAATTTCTGACTCATTGGCTGCTGTCCTCCAACCCGTCTCTGATCTTGAGCTCGTATCTACTACCTTGCGTGGCTTGGGTGCTGAATGGACTAGTATATACACTGTTGTTATTGATAGAACAACCCTACCAACATTCACTGAACTGCATGCTTTACTTTTACACCATGAGTCTCACTTGCAGTATCTTCAAAATTTCCAACATAATGTTTCTGATCTACAAAATCCAACCTCCTTCTTTGTTGGTGCTTCGTCTGCTGGTCGTGGTCCATCTTCCTATGCTGGAAATCCTAGTGGTTCTTTTCGTAGACGAGGTAATGGTTCTGGTCATGGCAACTGGAATCATGGAAATCGTAATACTTGGACTAATGGTGGTCACGGGCACTCCAACAATGGTGGTTGGAACAACAACTATTCCAATGGCAACTGGAATACCGGTAATGGGAGAGGCTACAATGGTGGCTTTCAGCACAATCCTAGACCATATGGTCGCGGATATTCAAATTATGGCCGTGGATCACCTGCACCTTCAGTCCTTGGTCCTCCTCCGCAATCATCCGTCACCTGTCAATAGTGTGGAGCTAATGGTCACACTTCTCAAAGTTGCATTCGTTTAACTCAAGCTCCAAACATCGATCTGCCTCAGTCTTTCTCGGCTATTCATGTTCAATCCATGCCTTATGAAAACCATTGGTTTGTTGACACCGCTGCATCTGCTCATATGACATCTGATGCATCTCACATGGTGAATCGAGTCGACTATAACGGTAATGATAAAATCCTTGTTGGTAATAGTAAACTCTTACCTATCTCAGGAATTGGTGATATTACTCACACTTCTCCTTCATCTCGGTTTTTTTTTGAAGAACACTCTTCATGTGCCTTCCATTGCCAAAAATCTCGTCTCTGTTGGACAACTTAAACGTGATGCTGATTGTGTTTTTCTTTTTGATCGTGTTTTTCTATTCAGGATCGACGAACGGGGGCTCCTATGTACAAGGGAAAGAATGAAGCTGGCATGTATCCAATTTCATGTCGTGTCTCCTCTCCTCTCCAGTCCAGTCTTCTATTTCATCAGCCTTCTCTGCCACTACCATTGGCATTCGTGTGAATCCAGCTACATGGCACATGCGCTTAGGTCATCCAAATAGTAATGTTTTTCATACTCTTAAGAATAATAAATTCTTGTCTTTCAATTCTAGTTCTACTTCCTTTTCATCTATTTGTCCTAGCTGTGTTGGTGCTAAACACCATCGTATTCCCTTTCAGTCACGAACAGTTTATTCAAATAAAGTTGGTTTTATTATTCACTCTGATTTATGGGGCCCTGCACCTCTCCAGTCTAATTGTGGCTTTCGTTATTTTCTCTTATTTGTGGATGAATGCTCCCGTTTCACATGGATTTACTTCCTATCTGATAAAACTCAAGTGTTTTTTTGTTTTTTGGATTTCAAAGCCATGATTGAAAAGCAATTCTCTACTTCCATTCTTGTTTTGCAAACTGATGGCGTAACTGAGTATAGTGATCCGTTAAAATCATATTTAATTTCCAATGGCATACAGCGTCACTCTTCCTGTCCTAACACACCGCAACAAAATGGTCTTGCTGAACGGAAAATACGTCACATTACAGAAACTAGTCGTGCCTTGATGTTGCAAAGTGGTCTCCCTGAGCAGTTTTGGGCTGAATTCTATGCCACAACTACTTATTTGATAAATCGACTTCCTACTCCTATCTTGTCCAATACTTCTCATTTTTTTGTTGTGCACCAGCGCTCTCCTGATTATGAGTTTCTCAAAGCCTTTGGATGTCGTTGTTACCCTCTCTTGTCTCACTTTCGCCAAAACAAGTTACAACCAAAGACTCTTCCATGTATCTTTATTGGTTATAGTGATCGTCATAAGGGCTACAAGTGTTTAGAAGTCACCAGTAATCATGTTTATATTTCACGTCATGTCATTTTTGATGAGTCTCTTTTTCCATATCCAACTGATATTGGTGTTAAGCTTCACATTAAATCCACGTCTCTAGCTACACAAACTCTTCTCAGTTGGCCTAATTTGGTTGCAGCCACTCACTTTCCCTTGTCATCATCACAGCTACGTACTTCTTCTTCTCCACTGTTTATTAATGTTTATCCCTCCAATACAACATTTGTTTCTTCTGAATCTTCTCTCCCTATTTCGAATTCATTGAATTCGTCTACTTCTCCACCGTCATCACCAACCCCTTTATCGCATGTGCATCCATCTTCCTTGTCTCCTTCTACCTCTCTGTATACTCCTATACAAGATCCTTTCGCATCTTCAGAATCTTTGTCTCCTTCTACACAATAATATCCTGACTCTACAACATCTGCGTCTTCTACTGGCTTTCCAGACTTGCCCAGTGATCATGAGCCTCCAGCGTCGCCTACTAATAAGCATCCTATGGTTACCAGGCTCAAAGATCATACTATTCAACCACGCAGCTTTAAGGGTTGTTTTTCCACTCGGTATCCTATTTTGCAGTGTTTTATAACTCAGTACAATTCTCTCCCTATGGAGCCGACGTGTTTCACGACTGCTGCTAAATCTCCGGAATGGTGGGCTGCTATGCTTGATGAAGTTAATGCTCTACTTTGTAATTGTACTTGGTCCCTTGTACCTCGTCATCCTGGTATGAATATAATTGGCAGTAAATGGGTTTATCGTGTTAAACAAAAGCCTGATGGTTCTCTTGATCGACGGAAGGCTCGCTTAGTTGCTAAGGGTTACTCTCAACAATATGGGATAAACTATGATGAAACGTTTAGCCATGTCGTTAAGCCGGTGATTATTCGTTTGGTTTTGAGTTTGGCGGTTTCTTCTTCTTGGCCTATTAAGCAACTAGATGTTAAAAATGCGTTTCTTCATGGTACTCTTGATCAAGAGGTTTATATGGCTCAACCTCAAGGATTTGTTGATCCCCGTTTTTCTGATCATGTGTGTTTATTGCACAAGGCTCTATATGGTTTAAAACAGGCTCCCCGTGCTTGGTATCATCGCTTTGCATCGTTTCTTCTTCATCTGGGTTTAAGTCGTCTCAATCTGATCATTCGATGTTTATCAAGAAATCTTCTGCTGGTGTTATTATTCTTTTGTTATACATTGATGATATTATTATGACTGGCAGTGATACTGTGGGCATTCAAACGTTGCTTCCTTCTCTACACTCTGAGTTTGCTATGACTAAATTGGGTGATTTGCATTATTTCCTAGGCTTGGAGGCTACTAGAACTTCTTCTGGCCTTACTTTGACACAAAACATGTACACTTTGGATCTCTTAAGGAAAGTTGATTTAGCTGATTCCAAACCAGTCACTACTCCTGTGGCTCCACGTTCTAAATTGCAGTCTGGTGATGCTCCTTTATTTTCTGATGCAACTCTCTATCGAAGTTTAGTTGGTGGTTTACAATACCTTACCATGAAACGACCGGATATTACCTACGCTGTCAATCAAGTAATTCAATATATGCATCGGCCTACTCAAACACATTTCATGGATGTTAAGCGTATTCTTAGGTATCTTAAGGGTACATTAGGTCATGGAATTTGCTTCTGGCGTGACTCCTCTTTGCATCTTACCGCTTATTCTGACGCTGACTGGGGTGGTGATCCTGATACTTCCCGATAAACTACTGGTTATTGTGTTTTCTTGGGCAAAAATCTGGTTTCATGGGGTTCTAAAAAGCATCCTACAGTTTCAACAAGCAGCACTGAAACTGAGTATCAAGCTTTATCATCTACTTCACCTGAACTGATTTGGATAGGATACCTATTGCGTGATCTTGGTATTTATTTAAAGAAACCTCCTATATTATACTATGACAATATCAGTGCTACTTATTTAGCTATTAATCCAATCCAGCACTATCGTTCCAAGCATATTCAAATTCATTACCACTTTGTGCGTGAACGAATTGCCTCGGGTCTTTTACAGCTACGCTACATCTCCACAGAACATCAACTTGCAGACTTGTTTACGAAGGGTTTTTCTGTGTCTATATTTCATTTACTCTGTAACAAGCTTTCCCGTTGTTTACCATCGGGTACAGTTTGAGGGGGGGTGTAGAATGTATATGCTTATGCTTGTCTATATGTAAGTCCGGTCCATTTGTATTTGGGTCCATAACGTCCTGTATCCATATGTTACACTATAAATATATGTGTCTCATAACCCTACAAGGTTAAGAGAGATTTCATAATCGTTCAGAGAGACATATATGAGGTGGGGGCCAAAAGTGGGTGTACACCTCACGATGCATTAATCATTTTTGAAAAAAAAAAAAGGCAGATATTCGGCCGACCAAAGGGAGGCCTTCTATACGATGAAAAAAAACCTTCTTGTCCGTCACAACAAATGTCCAGAGAAATTGAAATTGAATTTTTCGATTTACCAATTTCATAAAATTAAGATTAATCTTCTCATAATCAATCAAATTGATTGCAAATTTCATTCAGATATAATCGAACAGACCAACCAATAGCTCAAAGTTATTTACAATATCCATCACATCGATCAGAATCAATCAAATTGAAGAATCATGAATGATGATAATTTTTCATTTTTCATAAAATTGACAAAATCAGAACTCAAGTTGAGCCGATTAGAACGATTTCCACTTCAGTTTGGTATAATTACAACAAACCCATGTTCCATAATGAAGAATCATTTGATATAATTCGTTTAATTGCATTAGCAGTGATTGTAAAAGGAAAAAAAAACAGTAGCAGAAAACAGTGAAGAAGATGAAATTGTGGGTCGGGTTGATGAAGACAACTCAATGACCTGACTCAACATTGGTTGATGTCTCGGTCATGACTCGTAGTTTCTCCATTAACGTTTTATCAAGTTTTCATCTTCCCAAAAACAATCTTCAATTATATTTCTTCTCTCCATTACACGTATATAGGGGAGGTGGAGAGAGCTGATAATGAGGATGACAATATTAGGTCATTAAGGTTTCGTAAATGAAAATAAAATTACCATAACAGTCCTTTAACACATGTTAATTCTGCTTGCATTTTTTGTCAAATTGTTAGGCGCCGTGGTGGACGTGAAATGGACGTTAGTAAACCGGAAATAATGTGTAATTTAGGGTGTCACAGTATAGTATATTATGAAATGAACCCAATTATTTTTACATGTATTTGGTCTACGAAGGTTTTAGGGTGTTAAAACGTTGTTTTTTTTTTTTTTTGGTGCTGATGTGCTCGAACTCTGGAGTCAGGTCACTTATATATTTTGTCGATGTTATTATAGTATGATGGTAAAGCCACTAGGTGACGATACTAGTGAAAAGTTTCGTCAGCACCAAATTCTTTATCGATCGAAATTTCCATCGACCAACACGCTGCGGTAACCATCTTTCTTTAGTCGGCCTCCCACTGCTGCAGCAGTAATCTAGTATTCTCTTTACAACTTGACAACGACAGTAAAAATGATTAGAGAAATAGGCAAGTCTGACTCAAATAAGCTTTTTTCTTTTTGATGTTGTTCCACTTTATAGCCTTGGCTAGCAACGTTACTCTTTCTTCATTTGATTTCAATGAATATTACATTTACAGCAACGTTTGTTTGGATTTTCATTTGCAATATGAGATTCAATTCAAAAAAGAAGAATGCATTTGACGTTTTAACGGAGACTACCCACCGTAACGCAAAATTATTGCTGGTTGGGACTGTAAAAATGAGCTGACTGCAACTTGCAAGTTGTAACACAAAATCACTGCCACTGTCGGTGGATAGCTGAGATAGATCTCATGGGAGAGAGCTGACTCGTTCCAATTTTGATAACCAACTCACCACCGAGTTGAACGTGTACCCATCCGCCTTTCTCTTTCTTTTCTGCCCTACACCATGTGGTCATATCGTTTTCGTCAATATAATATGATAACAATAATAATTGCCCCACCCATGGTGTCTTGTCAGTATCCAATTTATTACAGCGTGGTTGACCATATTCAGCAGCTGAGAAATATTTCCATCCAGCCAGCCGAGCCGATACATAACTCTCTGAGTCTAGAATCTAGAGATGTGTCACCATTTGCTAATGATTTGTATTTAATGAAAAGCCGTTCATAGATATCGCACGTTATTTTGAAGTAGTTTCTATCGTTATTTCCAGCAGCTCCCTTAAAAGAATCAAGGGTGAGTTTGGGCATTCCGACGCATTGTCCTCCCAACAGAAAAGCATTGAACCATGGCGTGATTGCCTTTTGGTATTTGGTCAAGATTCGGAACAACCTCCGCAACGACTAGTCTGCCTCTTCTGATATTAAATTGGCACGGCATTCTGGTGAGCAAGTATGCTTCAAGGTAAAGAAGAAAAGTATAGTGAGTGGTCCAATGAAAATAGTAATGCGTGCCCCATCCTGCCTGCCAATGTGACAGAGCACCATTGATTCCAAATCTCAATTTCTTCCACTCTCACAAGTCATACTCAAAATGCATGGCGAGTAAATATGTTTAAAAGTGCCAATACCAGGAAAAATTTGATGGGAGAGTCTTTTTTATGGTCGTCGATCTTGTGAAACAACTAGTTGGAATATGTTTTTGTGACACGACACTGATTCGTTGAAGTTCGTAACTCCAAGTCTTATTTGGAGCAATCGGAAACGCTCGTGAGTGTGTGATTATCAAAGTTCGATACCAACGAACCAAAAAAATGGAATAAAAAAAGCTCTCTTTGGTACTATGGCAACTTTTAACGGTTCCAAAACATCTGACCCGAGAATCAAAATATAATGTCATGTCGCACCATCCCCTGTCTTCTGCTGCCATCTCTTCGTTTTTATCGCCCACTCCGGTGATGCTATGTTGACCGTGGTTTTCACCGCACCTCACAGCGAGGGGCGTAGCCAAGAAATGTTAGATGGGGTACAAAAATTTACTATGGGGTGTAAAAAATATTTTTAGGGGTGCGAAAATGCAAAAATATTCTTGGGTATTAAAAAAAAATTCTACTTAAACTTGAAATGAGCTTTGAAGTCAGCTGGGCAGGGGGTGCAAATGCAACCCCTTGCACTGGGCTGGCTACGCCCCTGCTCACAGCCCTTGGGACCACTGGAGCTTGCAGGGGGGGTCCCACAGTTTTGTTGTGCCTTGCGGTGACATTGACGGGATTCACCACCCGGTGAATGTAGCATTGTTGTGCCCACTCTGCAGAGTCAAATTCCCAACGGCACTAAGCTCCCCCATCGTAGTTTTCGAAGTGCAGTTCCGCGACAAAAAGGCATTAGAAAAATCAAGTGCCCCTTATCAATGAAAATATGTAAATGACTAATTAGCCCTTATTGTTAATAATCAAGATTAGTAATGATAATCAAGATTAGTGTTAATTATCAAGATTAGTTTTGATAATCAAGATTAGTGTATTATAACTCTAAAATCGAGATTTTTAGAGTTATAAAAAAAAAATTTGAGGAGAAGAAAACTTATGTGATATTTGTGAAACCCTAGATTTTGATTCACTCAACCAAAATGAGTGATTCCAAGTTACAAATTTGAGGTGGGTGAATCTCTATATGATAGAGAAAACAAGTACTAGTTCCATTAGCTTTTTGTTGCTTAAAATTCTCTAAAGTATGTAAAAAAATCAAAATTTTAAAATTTCAAGAACATACGGTTGGTAATTAATGGTTACCAACCCGTATATGTGAGATACTGATTGGTAACTTGACTACCAAACCAACCGTGAATCGTTCAATTTGGGGAAAACCCGAGAAATAATACGATTCGGTTACGGTTGGTAACTGTTACCAACCGATATGTGAGATACTACGGTAACTGGTAACAGTGTCACCAACCTTAATCGGTTCAATTTGGGAAAACCGGAAATAATACCATTACGGTTGGTAAAATTTATTCTATTACAAACCGTAGGTTAATTACGTTAGTAACTTTAATATCATCCTCAACCGTATGTAGATACTGGTTGGTAACTAACTCGAAAATATAGCCGACTGGAAAAAAACTAACATGCGAGGACAAAATACGTTCGTAATCTGTTTAAATTACCAACCGTATCCGACCAAAATTCTCGAACCAAGAACATACGGTTAGTATTTGATATTTATTTAATTGTTACTGAACCGTAAAGCATAGATACTGTTAATAACATAACCAATTCTAACCGTATAAAGAAAAAATGCGACATTCTAAAATTTGATTTTTAACCTAAAACTCCAATTTTTGATGGAGAATACACTTCAATTGAACACAACAAAAATACTAAATGGGTTTTCGAATATAAACTTCAATCAACAATTATTAATGTTGCGAATCACCGATTAATCACGATGAAATTTTCGATCGATTTTAATGGAGCTTATGGTTAGAATGGAAATGGAGGAGAAGAGAAGATGAAGAAGAAGATGAAAAAAAGCTGATTTGATTTTTTTTGAATCATTAGGCTTAAAAAAATTGATTTGATTTTGGTTGATTTAAGGTGAAAAGGGTAATCTAGTCAATCTACACCCCTATAGGACACCCCCTAACCAATATGAGGGTCATTGCTATCACACTTGACGCCCCTCTACCGATTCATGACGCCCCTTTACCAAGCTTGCTAGAAAATGTGGGACATGATGCAAGTTTGGGTGAATAGCAATGTGAGGCATCTTCATTTGTTCCAACTTTCATTATTCATTGTTTTTCCAAACTGGAAAGCATTATCTAAGGGCTCATGCGGAAGTCCACTACAGCCTGCCTACAACTTTTGACTTTTTAATGCACTTTGAATCTCCGCCCCATGGAGCATGATTTCATCTCCGCCCGTGTATTTTTTTTTATTTTTTTTTTCAAGCGTATTTTGAATTTGCGCTCCATGCCCATGAAGATCATCTTCTGTGTCCACCCCATGGGAATCATCTTCAGGCGTACGATTGAGTATAATATTACTCTCCACTGCTGCGTTGAAACACCCTCAAACCCATATAATTTTATTATTTGGTTCTGGTTTTAGTTTTAGTATGGTCGCCCATTGTGGACGCTCATAGAATATTTCGGTCGTAAAAGATAATATCAAATTTTGGTCATGTGATTATCGTAAGAAATGATCAAACAACAACAGTGGTAATAGTCTTTTTCCTTGGCCATTGAGACGGTGAAAATGAATAGTCAGTGGGTAATTAGCGTCGGTGGATTTTTTTTTTTATCGTTTATGCATGCAGAAGTGCTCCATAATTCGTTGGACCTACCTTACTTAAGCTATTCTGTTCGCATTCTAGGGGTGAGGGTGAGATTTTTAGATAACCGAAACTTTTATTTAAATATGAGAAGGCTCAAAACACCTCTCAAGAATAGAGTTACTACAACGACCAGAGTTATAGAACTCTTCAATTGACTGTTTGTCACTTCTAGTTTTCTTAGAGATAGCATCCGCTAAACGATTTCCATCTCTTTGAACATGAGTAATAGACCAGAAAGTAAAAGAAGATAAAATAGATCTAATGTCTCTAATTATTTTCCTGTTTTCCAACTAACGAAACTTTCCTCCATTCTTATTGGTTTCACCACAACCTCCGCATCAGCTACAACATGAATCTTCCGTAAACCCTTCTCTCTAACCCAACTTAGAGCTTCCATTATAGCCATGCACTCCCCTGTTTCTGGATCCTTTATTCTAGCTGCATAAGATCCTTTGATGCCAGAGACTGTTCCTGCAAAATTATAAAGCACCATACCGGTGCCGCATTCATCAGTTAAGTAATCAAAGGACGCGTCAACAAATATTGTAAGAGCATCAACATTTGCAGAATAAGTATTGTGAACACCTGAGCTAGTGCTATTATTAACAACTATGTTATTCAAGATTGGTTGAGGTGAACTAAATTGAGACATATAATGATTTATCCTAGCAACAGTATTAATGGGGTTTAGAGATTTATCCTGGAAAACGCAGTCACATCTCTCCTTCCAAATAATCCAACATCCAATCATTAGCAAAGATATCCAGTGTTGATTTTCTTCAACAGTTGTATTTCTTACATCCACAAACCATGAAATGATCCATTGAGTAATAGTCTGGCATCTGGTAATGACTTGATCAGCATTGATGTTGAGGAGCCTCCAAACAGCTTTAGAATGATTATAGGTGAGAAGAAGGTGAAATAAGGATTCCTCTTCAAAATTGCATATACTACAATGATATTCCTCCAGATAATTGAATTGAGAAAGCCTTTGCCTTGTAGGTACTACATTTTTAAGGCACTTCCATATGAAGAGTTTAACTCTATGTGGTAATTGCATTTTCCAAAGTGCTTTCCAAACCTGTTTGGGAACTGGACAAGCAGCAGCAAGATGTTGAACCCTTCTTTCCATTAACTTGTTGTAAGTTGATTTTACTGAAAAAATTCCATCTTTTGCAGGAGTCCACCTCAAAGTATCTTCCTCTGACTGTGATAACTTCATTCTGGTGAATCTTTCAACATTTTCTGGCGAAAATAGAATATTTAGCAACTGTATATCCCACTCATTAGAAGTTGATAGAATCATCTCACTAACAAACACAAACTGATAATGAGAAGTATGCAGTGGCTCAATTGTGTGGTTCAGCCCTATAATCCACTTATCTGTCCAAATTCTGGTTGTCTTGCCATTGTTAACCTCCATACAACTATACTGCTGAATTATTGACAGGCCTAATTCTATACCTTTCCAGACCCAAGAAGAATTGTTCTTTTCACCCTGTAATTGTAGAAACTCCTCATTCTTGTGATATTTAGCTTTGAGAAATTGACCAAGCAAGTGTTCAGAGTTGTGACATATTCTCCATGCTAGTTTATCAAGGAGAGCATGGTTTGGCATCTCCAAATCTCTAAAGGAAAGTTATCCCAAGTCTTTAGATAAACACATGTTTTGCCAAGATATAAGATTAAAGCCTTTATTAGTTTTGAAACCCCACCAGAATTTTCTTTGAATTGTATCAAGATTCTCAAGTAATTTCTTAGGAATCTTGAATGTACTCATTTGGTACATGGGAATGGAATTAAGAACTGCTTTAACCATAGTTGATCTTCCAGCTTGGTGCATTGTGGTACCTTGCCAATTTCCTAGTCTTCTTTCAAAATCCACTTGTATATCTTCAAAAGCTTTTACCTTTGATCTTCCAATAATTAAAGGAGAACCCAAATATTTCTCATTATTACTCATAGGTTGGACACCTAGAATGTTACTTAGAGTTTCACAAACTCCTGGATCCATGTTGTTGCTGAAATGGATAGAAGATTTGTCAAAGTTAATGACTTGACCAGACTGTGAACTAAAATCTTTCAAAACATGTAAGAGATTATTCACGCTGGTTAAATTTTCATGGGTAAAAATTAGACAATCATCTGCAAAGAGCAGATGATTTATTGCTGGAGCTCCTCTTGCTACTGAAATTCCTTGAATGCTTTTTGAATGATGAGCCTCAACCATAGTTCTTGAAAACCACTCCATAGCTAAGATGAAGAGATAAGTAGAAAGGGGATATCCTTGTCTTATACCTCTTGTAGGGTTGAATTCTGTGAAGGGTGAACCATTTAGAAGAACAGATAAGGTTGTAGTACTGATGTATTGAAAAATTAATTAACACCAATCTTCTGAGAAGCCAAAACTCTTGAGAATCTTGATGAGAAAAGGCCATTCAAGTATGTCAAAAGCTTTTGACATATATAACTTGAGAGCAAGCCATCCACCTTGTCCTTCTTTTCTTTTCATGGAATGAATGATCTCATGGGAAATGATAGTGTTAGCATTGATTAATCTTCCAGAAACATAAGCTGCTTGGTATGGAGAAATGATTTTCTCCATTATTGGCTTCATTCTGCTGACTAATATCTTTGAGATAATTTTATAAGAAGTATTACATAAACTTATGGGTCTAAAATTATCAAGATTGAATAAGTTTCATTTATTTGATTTTTTTGAATATTACAAATGGTATACAACATGCCTATTTATAGGCTTAGTGATCCACCTCTACTTCTCTAGTCTATTACAGTGATTAAAAAGAATCTAGAGACCAAATTTCAAATGAACTCTCTAGACTATTTTTTTGACTAAGCCATTAACTTTCTAGATTTTCTTCTTTAGACTAAAACTAATTTTTTGACTCACCTTATATTCTTTGTTTCTAGAATAATATACATGTTTAGAACATGTTTAGACTAGGACAAATTAGGTAATTCTAACAAAAATCAGCTGGAGAACAAGGCTTATTCTTTTTAGGGATTAAAGAGATATAAGTCTTATTCAATTGCTTGAGCATATGCTTAGAAGAGAAGAAATGCTTAACCATTTCACACACATCACCACCAATAATGGACCATTGAGATTTGTAGAAACCTACCTGATATCCCTCTGGACCAGGTGCTGACCAATTTTCCATAGACTTTAGTGTTTTGAATATTTCTTCATCAGATGGAGAAGCAAGTAGCTTTATATTATCTTCTTCAGAGACAAGAATTGGAATTTTGTTGTAGTGACTTTCTTCAATGAGAGGAGTAGAAGTTGAGCTGATATTTTTAAAATGACTAGATAACAAGTTAGCTATATCATCTCTAGTATGAACCCAATTATTATATATTATGATCTTTCAAAGAATCTATGTTATTCCTTGCTCTTTTCCTCTTGTGAAGTGTATGAAAATACTTGGTGTTGTAGTCTTGATCCTTGAAAAAATTATCTCTAGATTTCTGTTTGTGAAATTCATGCTGGATTTTATGCCATCTCTGGAGTTCTTGAGAAATCTCCACAGCCTTAGCAGTGTTATCATCTGAGTGAGGAAGAGTTTGAATAGTGGTGAGCTTAAGCTGCAAATTATCAACCTTTTGATTAATGTCACCAAAATGCTCCTTATTCCATTTAGATAAAAAAAAATCTTGTAAATTGTAATCTCTTAACTAGCTTATAACCTGGTGAACCATTTACTGATTTTTCCCATGCTTGGTATTTGTGTTTGATGGAGACCCTAAAAACCATTAGCAAAATAGATTTGGGTCTGACTCATTCTAAAAATCAGAAAAAGAGAGAATCCCCTTACGTCGTCGTACTAGTACATTGGCAACTAACCATATATGCGCTCCTATGAGCCATATGATGTAGAATGCGAACTAACCACACTAGTTACTGTAATTGACTAGTTGGTGGTATTTGGTAAAACATGTGGTCCAGTTTGGTCAAGGCGGTGAACCAACCGCTACAGCCTGTGAGCTGTCGCTTTTGGTTTTTAAGTAGGTACGCATCGTCCATCCCTGTCCTCTGCCAATGCATGGTCCCTTTGGGAGTACCCCATCAAAACCAAAGTCACGTGATATTTTTCCCTTCCGATTTTCTCCCGCTCACAGAAGGGGAGCCGAGACGGGCTGACCAGTCCGATACCCGACTCACTACCTGGTTGATGAGGTCAGATCGGTGGGTACGCATGTGGTATTCTTTTAAGTACATCATGATCAAAGTTGGATAATCATACTGATCATTTCGAATTTGAAAAGAAAAGTAAAGAAATTCAGACTCAAAGACACGTGGAATATCCCATTTTTGATTTTTATATGCATGCTGGTGACTACGATTAAAGTAGTAATGCTGTCCCATCCCTGTTTCCTGCCAAATTCACGTGATGAACACACTCCCCAAATCTCTTCTCATGAGTTCTAGCAGAAATTCCAATCAAAGTTCGCCGGAAAAGAAGCAAATTTCACATCCGGTGGGGAAAAAAAAAATAAAAAAAGTGTTAATATTTCTAATCATCAAAATAAAGAAGATTAATTGTCATTACTCGTAAGAAAAGCTGAATAGGAATCCCTTGGCTTTCTCTGACTTATTGTTTGTCCAAAGTCAAGAAATAATGTGGACGTCAATTAGTTACAGCCTCCCATTTTTGACTTTTGATGTATGCTTGGTGGGCTGTCAAGGTCCGTTGATTTAATGTCCTGAATCCATGATCTTCATTTACTATTACTACTGATACAAACAGAGAAGCAGTAAATGATTTAATGTCTTTGGCTGCTTCCATCAACCACTGGTCTTCTGCAATGTATCAACTTTCTCCCACTCCCACGTTTACGCTACAAGAGCAATTTTGTTTGCATTGTTAATTAATTTGCCATAGCTGAGCTCGGTCTTATCTTATTCTTACCAGAGAATGAATTGTGCATGTTGTATCGTTTCCGGCACCATTATGCCAAATGACAATTAACTAATGGTGTCTGGTTAGTTTCCTCTTGCTAACTCCGTCAATTAAGACTACTTCGTGTACCCGGGAGCTAAAAACTAGTTCTCTTTGGTACTGTCATCAGTCACACAGCTTTCCAACGGCTACAAAACAATATAAATGCCCATACGAGACTCAATGACCGACTCCTCTATTCAATTTTCCAACTAACTCGATATGCACAATTTATTTCTATCTCGATAAAAAAAGAAGTTAACATTCTTGATCGTGTGAATACGGAGGAAATAAACAGCAACAGTGGTAATTAATACTCTTTTGCTTTGGCCATTAGTTGAATTTTCACCGCATTTGGGGTCGGTGGAATAGCGAATATTTGACGCATGCACATTGCTCCATTATTTTAGAAAGAAAGGAAAAAACGGCCGAGGTAGGGGTGGGACTTGGGTTGGTTGGACGGGTTAAAAGGTTTGGATGAGGCAGACCCGAGCTAGGAATTCTTTGATCAGATTGCCCATCGAACCCGTGGAACCCATTGAGATGTTGCCCAAGTCCGCCCAAGTTATGTTCCTCGGGTTGGCCCAAATTCCACTAGACATACAAGTTTGTTAACGTGATAATAATAAATTTAGTAATAATAAGATTTAATTGCTCCATTTATTTTAAATTTCCAAATAACTAAAGATTATCTACAATAATAAAAACTCTTTTCATATCAAATGATTAATGAGATATATATAATTTATATTTTCATTAATAGATTTGAAGAAAATATCTAAAATTTCTCGAAAAATAGATGATATACTAATTATATAAAATGTCTTATATATAGTTCTTCGGATTGAGCGGGTTGTTTGGGTTAGAAATATTTGTGCCAATGCTTACCCAAATTTAACTCGGGTTCATAAAATTTATGACCAACCTTGCCCAAAGTTTTGAAATATGTTGTCCATGTCCACCCAACGTTCGGGTTGGGCATGAGTTGGGTGGGTTGACCCAATCCAAGTCCCACCCCTAGGCCGAGGTTATTCTCTTTGCAACTTAGTATTTTGACATGACAACAAACAATTTTTTTTGACAAACCGATCTAAAAACCCAGCACAAAACCGCCACACACAAAGCCCACCCACTGCACAGCTTCCGAGGGCGCCGGCTCACTGGCACCCACAAAAAGGAAAAGAAAAAAAATGTCTGTGAGAAGAGGTTTTTAACATGTTTAGGATTCTCGGTTCGTATAGTAATAGAACCATCCTTAAAGAAATGGGCAAGTCTGTCTCTCTTTTGATTTTTAAATAGGCACGGCATCTGGTGAGCCCATCAAAGTTCGATACCAACGAACCAAAAAATGGAATAAAAAAATGCTCTCTTTGGTACTTTCGCAACTTTTGAAGGCTCCAAAGCAACTGACCCGGGACTCAAAACATAATGTCATGTCGCACCATCCCCTGTCTTCTGCTGCCATCTCTTCGTTTTTATCGCCCACTCTGCAGAGTCAAATTTCCAACGGCAATAAGCTCTGAGCTCTCCCATCGTAAAAACACAAAAAACACATGATGCAAGTTTGGATAAATGGTAAAGTGACCCATCATATAGTAATATTTATTTCGATACTTTTGTTTCATCTCATTTCTATACTTTTTAAGATGCAATAACATGCCTAACTTGATTAGGATATAACCAGATTAATTAGGGTATACTCATTTTATTTCTATCTAAACTGATGTGTTAAGGGATGTCTAAAAAGTGTCAAACGACCAAACTACCCCCAAACAAAACCATGCCGGCTGGAAAAAAAAAATGTTCAATTTTTTTTCCAAAACTCTAACAATGAAATCAAATGGACTAGTTTCCAAATCCATGAAATAAAATTGATTTTTTTTTTTAATTTTTTTTTTGGATTATATGGGTTTTGAGATTGGGTATGATTTTTTACCCAATCTCAAACCAAGTGAATACATTTTTCGGTTTGAGATTGGGTGCAATCATACCCAATCTCTAATCTTGTAAGGTATAAACTTTTATCGACGTCGGTATGGTGTTTTTGTAGAACTTGCCGCTATATTTGCCGGAAGAGTATTGTTTTGACGATCTTGCTTGGCTTTTTTATCTCTGAAATAAGCATTTACAGGATCGACATGGTTTTTTTTGTCGACCTTGCCGACCAAAATATAGTCGGCAAGTATAAGGTTGAATAACATGCCGACGTTTCATCTCTGAAATTAGCGATTCTGAATCGTGGTATCCATCTTTATACCTTGCCGACTACATTTTAGTCGACAGGTTATGAAATTAATACCTTGCCTACTAATCATGCATTTGTAACACCTTCTCTTTATGTTAAAAATCTCATAGTCGGCAGGGTATTTTTTTATCAACCTTGCCGGCCATAAGTTAATGTTCTTCATCTGCAAACCTTGCCGGCCATAAGTTAATGTTCTTCATCTGCAAACCTTGCCGGCCAGATATAGTCGGCATGTTCTTCATCTAGACAATGCCAAAATTGTACTTGGGTCGGCATCTTATTAAAACGTCTACCATCTTTGTGGAACATAGCCGGCACCTTATTGGGTCGATCAAATAAGCGAACCTTATATATGGTGACTTTATGTTAATGTGAAGCGTGACATTTTTTTTCTAATTTGATAAAAAAGATTGGATTTTTCTAATTTGATAAAAAAGATTGGATTTGGTGTAACCAAAAAGGACGTAGGTGTAATTTTTAAAAACAAAAACAAGTTCAGAGGTCCTAGGGTCGAATCCCAGGACCAGCAACACCGCTAAAACATAAGACTTTTGTTTTACTATCATTTAGTTCGTTCGTTCATCCCAGCAGTAACACATCTACAACCCCTACCATCTCCGCCACCACCTCTGGCAACAGAAACTCATTTATCACCTACCACCAGCTGCACCTACCACCACTGCCACCTACCACCACCGTCACCTAAACTGTTGCGTGCAAATATTTGATTCAAACGTTAATGAATTATCATCCCTACACCACCAACACTGTTCTTCCCTTCACCACCAAAACCCACACCATCACCGCAACCAGCACCACCACCAAAGTAACCCTTCACACCACCGTCAATGAATGGTTTTATCGTTTCAAGTTGAAATTGAAACCAAGTCTTTTCGAAATTCTGAAATTGAATCCGACTTATCGTTCACCATCACCACCCTCCACCACTTCGAGTGTCACCACCCAATAAAGAACGATTCGTTTTTCATTTACTTGAATCTCCAATTGGAATTAAAATTTTAATTTTCACGATCTCAATCAATCAATATTCATATAAATCTTTGGTAACGAACATCTAGATCTACCAATTTTTCTTAGTAACCACTCATATACGATTACATAAAGTAACTATTGGTCTAATTTTATGATATCATGAATATTCCATAATGCAGAAGAAATCAGTCTTAGATTTTTGGTTTTTAGTTGCAGAGAAGTATAGAAGAGCGGAGGAGATAAGGGAGTTCTTTCGATTTCGATGCGAAAAATAAGAATCTTTGCATGGAGCACACGTGTTTTGGTATATGTATATAGTACACGTGTTTTGACTTTGTGCTTTGATATGTATATGAAACCGATCGTGAGCGCTTTTTATCTAGCAGCATCACGCCTAACTATTGATTAAACATACGAATAGTTGTGATGATATTTTGTCACAACACTCGGTAAGTAAAAAACATTTCAAACTTCAATAAATCGATTAAATATTATTTATATTTTCGAATGGTTAGTTGTGATGTCGCTATATTAAAATATATTTGAGTAAAAGAAAAGTGAATCCGCTAGCAAAGACCCTACTGTAGTTGCCTTGGAAGGACAAAAAATTAGATTTTAGTTTATTAGAATTATCTACATGCTACATGTTATGTCTTAGGTCATTTAACAAATTCTACCAATAAAACTTTGTGCCACGTTGTAGATTTTTGACTACATGCAAATAAGCAGATCATGTGTCGCCCAAAAGATTTTGGCCTTAGAGCAGTTCCTATGGCAATGAACAAAAATAAAATTTTGTTCACCCACGTGGATGAACAAACTGCATTCTTCATTATGGGAAACAAGGCAAAATGAACAAATCTGATATTTTAGGGTCCTACTATTAATATTATTAACATAAACTAATAAGAGTTGGGTCTCACTAATGATTTTATTTATATAAACTAATAAGAGTTTGGTCCCACAAATTATTTAACTAATAAAATTAATAATAAAAAATAAACCATAATTATAATAATCGGTTTTTGGAGAGAGAATATGTGAGGGGCGACATTCCTTCGACTCACTGCGCTCTTGGGACCGACACTGCCGCTCGACAGAAGACGCCGCGCTCTTGGTGACAACACGCGCCATTATAGTAGACGTGCGTCTAGTGTGTACCGACTCAATGTTCAAACCATCAGATTTGTTCATTTGAACATCCATTTTTCAAGTTTGTTCACTCCATAGTGGGAGCAAAATGAACAAACTCCAAATTTGTTCATCCCATAGAAATTGCTTAGGTCGTTTTAGTACATTTTATTTCAAGAGATAATGTTAGAACAAAATTGAACTTTGTGTCTCAAGGAAATTTTCTTTGGATAACATGCATGTGACTAATTTTCTATTTATAACTTTTCAAGTAAAATGCAAATTTTTGGTCACCGCCAGCCAAAGTCTTGAGCTACAATGTAGATTTTTATGTCGCGTGGTAGATTTTTCAATCACTTTAAAAAAATTGGATATATAATAAATTTTGGCTGGACTGATATTGTTTTCTAATACTTTATCTCCTTTTTATTCAATTAAACGTTTTAGAAATCTATAGAACACAACGCTACGGAATAATTTTGGAGATCTTGTAAAAGTTACATTTCTCAAAATTAGTAATTAATTTACTTTATTTTGGAGATTTTCGTAATGGTCCACATGCTCTTGTTGATAATCACTTGTTAAAGCTTCAAGATTGGTATCCAAAGCTTCAACCCTAATAAACAACGTACATCTCATGCTTTGTTTGGGTTATGTTTCCATAGTTACCTATTGAGCTTTTGACTGAAAAAGTCTTTGCTTTCAATGAGGAAAATTCTTGAAACCCAATTGTAGTTGATGAGAAAACATTACAACTTGATTATGGATTTTATGCTTCAGTTTTAATAGATATTGATTTTGCTAAACACATCCCAAAAGAATTCATCTAACAAAGAGGTGGAAAAGAGTTTTTGCAATATATTGATATTCAAAAGTATCCTGAGTTTTGCTCAAAGTGCAATATTATTGAACACTTGGATTATGAATGCAAGAAAACAGTCATGTAACCCAAGTGCACAAATAAAAAACAGCCTCAAGTAGCCACGTGTGAGAAGAATTCCAAGGGAGGTTATGATCCAAATGCTGATAAGAAGTGGCAAGTCAAATCTAAAGTTTGGGTACAAGATGTTAGTGTGGGCGTTGATGGAAATCAGGAGAGTTTGGTGAATACCAAACAAATTGAACAAGATTTTGAGAAGCATAAGGATACAATTTCCCATGCATCTCATGCAAGTCATGAAAATAAATTTTTTGCTTCATTTTCAAATAGTGATATTTCAGCTCAATCTAGTGCTGAACTTTTGGAGAAAGAGTTGGCTAATTCTGAAGTAGCTTTTCTTGAAGCACAGATGAAATTGATTAAGTGTAAAATTCCTCATGCACATGCTACTATTGCTTCACGAAAGTCAAGTTAAGGACAAGACAAAAGAAAGAAAATTCCGTATATCCAAGACAAACTCTAGTTTGGAATCAATGTCCGAGACTTAGAATGGTGCAAAACATCCGTACCAAACCAATATTCTGAAATCAAGTTCAAACTAAATTTGAAAATCAAAATCGTGTCCAAAGCCAAACTCTCTTTTGGAAGGCACGCTGTTGAGAATTTGGAAGGCACATGCCTGGGAAACCTAATATGGATGGATTCGTGCATAGTTCTAATTCTGGTAATTCCGTATCCAAGCTAAATTCTCCTTTGGTAGATAACATTCAAAATATTATTTTGAAAAAATCCGTAGCCGTCGTGCCAAAGGAAGACATGTCCTTGGCCAAGTCAATCCTAATTTGGCAGAAACGCAAAAATAGTATTATTTTGGAAAAATCGGTGTCCAATTCTGTTTTGGATGGCAAATCCTTTTCCAAGTTTTACAAGGATTCGGATATAACTTATAAGGATGATTGGAAGCAGGTTAAAGGTAAGAATTCAACAAAATTTTCTTTTACGCTTTTGACTGATACTTTGCTCAATCCTTTGAATTTGTTTGCACAAACAAATATGATTCTCTAAGATTAGAATTGGGTTTTAGAGAGGATGTGGAGGCAATTCATAGTGCTATTGAAAATTTAAAGTATGGAGATAATGTTTGGAGGTGCTATTATGGAAACCTGAAGTTAAAAACTCAAAAGAGTAGGGTACGGTTGTTGATGGTGGTAAAAACAAGAATGGCAAGGTTTCGGAGAGTGTTTCAGTTGGGAATTCATCTCATGATGCAGAAAAAAAGACTGCTTTTCTTGAAGAGGTAGGCAATATTAAGAATGGTGAGGTTCAGACTAAATTCATTAGAAGTCCAGCCTATAGAAAAGATTATTTTAAGGAAAAGAAAGAACTGATAGAGTGAATTTTAACAAAGAAAAAAGTTTAATCTCCTATTAAACTCGTTCCTGGTATTTTTGCTTCTGATGAAGAGGAGTATGATGATTTTTATGAAGAAGAGTATAAAGAGATTTATGGAGGCTCCGATCTTATGGAAGAATTAATTGCAGGTCTCCAGCCTAAGAAGATAAGCTTTAAATTGGAACATAAGGGGCGTTTGAGTGGAGTAGGTTATAAACATTATTAGTTTCCTTGTGTTTTTTCTTTTTGTTATTTATACGAGTTTACGAGCTTTTTAGTTCTTTTGATGTCTATTTAACCCCTTTGGTTTATGGGGATGGGGCCTAGTGCCTCCGCTTTGTCATTCTTGTAATTACGTTTTTTGCTATAGTAAACTATTGACTTCGCAAAAAATAAATAAAAAATACATGAACCAAAATTTCGTAGGACTTATAATAAAGCTGCAATCAAAAATATCACAACCATTCCTAATATTTATGAAAGTGAGCTAAATCCTTGTGGTAATTTGAATATTTTCTTTGGATACATGTGTTTCAAAATTAAGTCATCCTGGTGAGCATAATGTGCAACTTTATTACAGTTTGCTAGGCGCGTCGAAGATTTGCACATTAACTTATCCCGAAATAGAATCAAACAGACACAACCATACCTACTAGCATTGGGACAGGGAAAGGTAGGAGTGAGCCCCACCACCACTCTTACAAAGTGAAATCTTCCGTATTTTTTTTCCGATTCTTTAATAGTTTCCGATTTTTTTTTTGATGCAAGAAAATACGCATTGTTATATTATTATATGTAAACTTACTAGGATTGCTAATGTAAGCAAATAAAAGAAGAATGAAAGAAAATGAAAATAATGTAGGAGTTCTATCTCCAAGTTTCTTCCTTATTATATTCTCTATCTCTCCTTATTCCAAAGTGGAGATTAATGGCTATTTATAGCCAATATAGTAGGTGGTAGGACATTACTTGTACAATTTGGAAACCTAAAGGACTAAGTAGTATTAGTTGTGGAGGTAGGAATTATCTAGATTTCTACTCAAGACTTCTTGGCTTAGTGAATGGTGGGCTACCACATGAATCACGTTTTCATAACACTCCCCTTAGATCATCATTCAAAGCACGCAGATGTTGCCTCGTTAAAACCTTACCTCGGAAAAATCCAACTAGTTCCCAGTGCCGGGAAAATACTTTGAACAAAAACCTGAGTGCCACATCTCAAGAACCTCTATGGATATGCATCTCGTTAGATGGTGATCACCGTTCTAAGATTTTTATCTCATTAAAAACCTCACCAGGAAAACCGGAGGGACAAAACTGAACGTAGGAAAACATGAGTTCTCGAGAACTATGATAAACCCGAAGATGTTGCCTCGTTAAAACCTTGCCCGGAAAAACCCGGAGGGATAAAAACAAGATTTTAAGGAAAAGAGTACAATATGTAATCCATGGATATCATTGGACTCGCATGCCTCATTAAAAAACTTCACAAGGAAAACCTAAAGGGACAAAACCTTGACTAAGGAAAAGAGTACACGACGTAATGTCCAATATGCTCATATCCATAGTCTTCCATAGCTTTACTCCCCCTGATGAGAAGCCTTCTTGGTTGATCATTATGCCCGGTAGTACTGCTTAGAGTTCCGAACCACTTTTTAAAGTCTTCAGCAGCTCCAGCTTCTTTTAGTTAAGAAAATCAGTCTGATTTTCCTTATGCAATTTCTTAATGATCATTTGATTGTGTCAGCTTTTATATAACTCTCCACTAGCTTTGTATGAACAATCATAATTGATTAGAGGATAAACGAGTATCCTCTACAACCAGACTTCAGCTTAGGAAAATATTTTAGTCGCTTTTTAATAAACCCCAAAATCAAAACTTAAGCGGTACGATTAGCTTTTCTCTGAGACATCTAGCGATCTTTTATGCAAAAGATCAAGCAACGGTACCACGAAGATAAATGAGTTTTCTTCGACCAATATCGAGATATTGGTGCTGGGCGAGCCAGACTTACATGTTTACTACAAACCCAATATCATGTATGTATAGCGTATTTCAGCTAATATACCATTTACACATCTTTGTGTAATACAAACCACAGATTGATACATCTCTATTATTGAGATGCAAATCGATCAATCTTGTAAGAGATCGAATGACTGAAACCATGTCAGCTTGTCCATTTAAACATGTTTAAACCCTTAAGGTTGACGAAATTAATGTACTTCCATTTACAATGCTCAACCAACAAATTGAGACCTTTTTACCGAGAGTCTTGTCTCGAACTCCTACTTTAAGCATTTTTGTGCTTTGGAGAATTCTTCAGAAGTTCCAATAAGGTAGATGTTGTATACATTAAATTTAGTAAATGCACACGGTATCCTGATAATAAGCATTCACTTAGACGATTGACCATGTTCGTCTTTATATGGAAAATGCATATGACATGGTAATTCTATTGATAGGTGAAAACCTTCAGGAATTTGTATGCGGTTATCTGTATCATGTCTTTCATACGGATTTGCAGTGACCACGCCTACTAGATACATGTCGATTCCTTAAAAGACTTCCATACAAATACCAAAGAGGTAGGTGTATCCATAATAGGGAATATGTTACAAAGAAATCCCATCTCAGTTCTGTAAAAACTTTGTGCCATTAGTTGACTTTATTTTTCTCACTATGCACATACACCCACCCGTAGCCACTAGTGGTTACATTATCGGATGTCGGGAATCAAAACACCGTCTTCATGCCAAGAGTATTTCACATTATCGAGTGTTCGTCGCAGTACCATAACTATGCATTTTATGAGAAATTATTATTCGCCCGAATCTCTCCTTTTCATTTAAACAATCATTCCTTTGATGACAATCTTATAGAGAGTGGTTCAACACCAACATCATCTATGTCAGTTCGCTGGATACTTGACTATATCATCAACAATCATTGGAATACGATCACAAATTTATCTATTTCATGCATGCCTTAAGGAAATCCTCTCATTTTGAGGTTTCACGGCCTTTGCAGAGACATTCTTTATTAAGAGAACTATACTTAGAGAAATTAGATCTTTCACTAATAGTCTCTTTGAGAGCACTGCTTTCAATGATTGTGACTGGCCTTCCTTTCAGGAGGTGCAGAATATTTTAAATCAACTAGTCATCCACGCTCAAGGTGTGTTTTAAATGACACACTTACTACTACATACACAACTTCTCATAGGGAAACTTGATTTATAATTTCTGAAGATACCAAATTTCTGCATGTCTTTCATTGCTGAAAACATCAAGATGAGATACATCCTAGTTCTTCTCTGACAAACCAAGATACTTCACGCTCGTTTTTTTCAAAGCATGTGCCTTCCTCCCCCAAATGGTGGGAAGACTTTCATCAAATTTGCAAATCTTGTAGTAGAATAGTAACAACAGTGGAATATAGAACGTCTTAAACAGAAAATATGGCAATGGTTTCATGAGTAATAAGTTCAAAATGCAAAAGAACATCAAACCATCAATGCCCAAAGCATCACTAGGATGATACAACATCAATGATTGACTAACACGAGTTTCTTTTAAAATCTATACGAGTATAGATACACTTATCACCATGTGAGATGTCGAGTCATTTATGACTACTAGATCCATACTCCCATGAACCTGGTTAGTGTCCATGGAAACTCGTTGTTAAGGTTATTGCATATAACAAGCGACCTTAATTCTCTCATTACACTTTCTCATAAGCAACAAATTTCGAACTAAAGTTCGTGGATGCTAGAATCGTAGGTCCTTAAAAACAAATACAAGTGAGAGAACAACTCAATATGGAATAAGATCCATATTTGTCAATTATATGAACTTTATCGGATAATTTATTTGCAAGGGATATCTATCCACAACGATTTAAATAGCTACTACCTAACATTATCGACAACCAAGTTATTAATCGGCTTAATAAACGATCTTACATCATTCCCCTCGTAGTATGATGATATCATAATCCATTAGTACCAAGTTTCAACATGCGGATATTCCTCACCATGAGATATCAACGCATCTTTTATGGATGTGCTCCTCGTCGAGAGATATCAAGTCATAACTCAAAAGAAATATGGGCGTTATCTCATTAGATTGGCATACACTCAAACTAGAGGTTTTCTTCTATGCTTCCAAGCATATTTTACAGACCTAAATAATCGCTTTGATTATATGGCAAGCCTTGCAAGGACTTTAATATATGCCAATCAAGCAAGCGTACTTTGCAAAATCTAGTAACAGTAGTAATCTCAACACCTCGTGCACTTCTCGGTGAGAATTTAGATGAGACACAATTGGAATTAACCAATATCGTCAACGATTCTCCCCCTGATCCTCAGGCGGGAATGTCTTATCAACAGAACATCCAGTTCCGCATTACTCAACCTATCAAGGGAGCTACTGGGTGAAGAAAATAACAACAACATGCAGCCCAAGATAGGTGACTGGTCAGGTTTCCTCTCTCGTTTACTGTCCAGCTGGAATAAATTAAATAATTTACATTTCCATGTAAAATCAATAGTAAACTGTAAACGAATTTTGTGACCTTAACTATCTTAATATCAGTCCAGTCCTGCCAAGACGACCAATAGAGATCAATAACAATGAACGGCACTTCAGGTACACGTAATGCCTCTTTTATGTCACAATGATAGCAGAGCTTTACCAGGCTCAAAGATGGCTTTATTCAAACCAATCATTATGCTACCATCCCGTATTTTTCCACTTACGGATAGCACGTTGCTCATCCAGTTCTTAAACCCGAGAACTATTGTGGTTCCCATAGTCAAAAATATGCCTACCGCAATTTTATTTTCTTTCTTTGCCAAAGATAAACTTATTTGCATAGGTACTGTTGCAAATTTAATTAACCAAATTCAAGATTTTAGGTAATAGCTCAGGCGACGAGAAGACATGATATTAACTCTAAATACCATTTGCAACACTCATTATCGCTCGCCGTTTGTATATCTACAAGGCGCAGTTAACATTTACAGCACTCGATGTTGTTGACATAACATATACAAAGTGCAAATTAAGCACTAGATCTTTTAAGCTCGTCGATGCATATAATAGGCGCATATAATGCACGCCGTAAAACTAGTAGGAACACATAAGGGCGCAAAATATGATGCTCTCCTTATTTCTCACCACTATATTATATACGGTGCATATATCTTCTCTAAAATCAAGCCGAACTATTTTCCACAAATATAAATGGTGAAACGGTTCTAACATAATACCGATAAATCTCCAATTTCTTCCATTGGGCTTGACGAAATATTAATTTATCAAAGTTGAAATATGAACACATTCTTTATTTCTTAAAAAGAAATTGTCTCAATATCAATTGCAGCTTATTTCAAAGACCGCGGATAGAGACTGGCTAACCGTGTTAGCCCAATGTCCATTTTCTTATCGCATTCCGACGTCAAGTGGAACGACTTTGAATTCTGGAGATTATTATGGCAAAGGAATATTAAAATTTTACTATCCCCAGGATGCAATAATTCCTTGCTCCGTCGATATTAAAAAACCGTTAACACCAAAATCATTGGTGTTCCAACAAAGGTAATTTTATTCTTTACGCTATCCAAAAGACGGAAAAACCTTCTCGCGCGAGTTGGCTAAAGAGGAAAATAATAAAACGTCATAAAAACTCAAATATTTGGTCAATTCGAAACAACACCACAACATGAGCTTTAAAAGCCAAAAACATTTGATTAGTCACCCAAAGTGGCAACATGTTTTAATCCATCGATATCCTCGCCTCTATAAAATTTTAATTAGTAAAGGCTTTTACATACAATAAAATAAGTGTATATGTAAAGTTTTGGAAAAGGAAATTTTTAGCCCGTCATATGCTTGAATTGCAAAGATGACAATACTTAGTGAAGCATGTTATTTTCGCTCTTGTTTATTCAACAAGAATACAGTCCTAAAAGAGTTACTGTTCTCCGCTAACCACTTCACAAGATGCTCTAGTGCTTGACGTGAATTAGTTCTGTCTGTAACAAAAGAGAAACATACTATTAGCAAACTTGTACAAAGTTAAACAGGTACAAGGCTAAACAATATTAATCATAAATGAAATAGAGAAGAGAGCCAGAAAAGAAAGATAATAGTCTCCAGTAATTATCATCATCGTTCTTCCACTGGACGGCCAAAGGAATCGACCGTAGTTATCGAGCAATTCATGCTGATAACGTGTTATATTATTATCCGTAAACTTACTAGGATTGCTAATGTAAGCAAATAAAAGAAGAATGAAAGAAAATGAAAATAATGTAGGAGTTCTATCTCCAAGTTTCTTCCTTATTATATTCTCTATCTCTCTTATTCCAAAGTGGAGATTAATGGCTATTTATAGCCAATATAGTAGGTAGGACATTACTTGTGCAATTTGAAAACCTAAAGGACTAAGTAGTATTAGTTGTGGAGGTAGGAATTATCTAGATTTCTACTCAAAACTTCTTGGTTTAGTGAATGGTGGGCTACCCACATGAATCACGTTTTCATA